>CASHTH010001919.1:0-55534 GCA_030341885.1 Geodia barretti
TTTGTTGAGTGTCTTCTTGCCATTAACCTCATCAGTTCCACTATCTCTCATTCCACGCGGAGAGAATCCTCTGCCCAACAATTCCTATGTGGATATTAGTCGGTGTAATTAAACTAAAAAACAGTTCCAAGTCACACCAGTTAAGAAACTGCATGTAATGCACACCAGTTGAACTGGAAATTGCTTCTCCCCAACTTGTGGAAGAATTAACAACCATAACAAACAGTATTTACCAAAGTCGTCAATACCTATAGGTTTACTACTTCGCAATGGGGTTCTTCACCTACTGGTATGTATGCGATATTCCAAACGACTTCCCAGCAAGAGAGAGAGGCTCGGTTTGAACTATACACTGGAGAGGTACATGTTCTAACCTATGAGTAATGCTGCTGGGAGTCAGATCAAAGAACCATTTCTGCTGAACCTGGCATAAAATTTGTAGCTCACAACAGTGCACATGTCCAGAACGCAAAAGTTGTATATATGATTTAATCCCACTGGTGGCACAGTACTTTTCTTACTACCTCTCTTCCAACTTCCCAGAGTGAGCCACCCAATTAACAGTCACCTATAAAAAGCAATCCATGCCAGTGTTCATACACTATATTACTTTGACTTTAGGCATATATACAAGTTTAGTTTGACTTTTCTCTCTGTTCTAAGCACATGAATTGATTTGAGTCCACACTTACATTCTTTCCTCAAGCACCTGCTATGAAACTTGCTAATGTACTACTGACTGTGGACTCTGATCTGAATGGAGCTAGTCCTCAGTTCACCCTCACCTGTATCTCCACTGGTGGACCTGCTACCACTGTCACTTGGACCAGAGACACCACCACTGTCACACAAGGAAATATGACTGTGTTAGTGACACAACAACAGCACAGTACATCCACACTCTGACTGTGACTGGAAGAATGCCAGGACTCTACAACTGTACTGTGAAAAACAACAAACCATCAACTACATCAAGAACTTTTACTGTAAAAGGTATTTGCCACTATAGCATTAAATTACACGATACCATTACATGGTTTTTTCATTTAGTTGCTTCAGTACCAACCAACCTTGCATCAGTTGTAGCTGGAAATGACTCCACCTAGTATCCATTTGACCTGGACTCCTCCCACTCCACTGGGAGCTACCACTGGGTACAGGATCTCCTTCACTGGAGGAGGGAACAGTGGTAGTGTCGATGTTAGTGGTGGGTCCACTGACAACTACACACTGACTGGTCTTATGAGGGGAGAGATGTACAACATATCCATTGTGGGAATATCTGAACACTTCTTCAGTCAGAGTGTGGCATGGGACACAGTCAAACTTCCAGGTGAGTTTTAGTAAAACGGTAAGTTGCGTGCAATAAAAGCTATTCATTGTGTTTTGTGGTGGAGAAGAAAGAGAAGTAATGAATGAAAAAGAACAGGAAGGAGGGAAAAGTAATAGCAGACAAGGAGGAAATGCTGGATCAATAGCTGCTGGAGTTTTGGTTCCTCTTATCCTGGTAGCTGTCATTGCTACACTTGTGGTTGTAACCCTAATCTGGTTGAAGAGGTAAGTTGTCTCTTTTCTCTTCCTCTATTACCTTTTCATTGTCCTCCAGGAGGCAGTCTAATGGCCTCAAAAACCCTCTGTCTGTCATCCATCAAACATTTAGCGCAGCTACATCTCCTTCAGTCAATAATGTCACTATGGATCACTCAACCAAACTCTACAAGAGACCCAATGATAAAAGTATACAACTGCTTGTATTCAGTAGTGATGAAAGTGAATTTTTTTTCTGTAGTTCCAGCAATTGTGCAGTTCCCAAAGGATACCCATGTCCAAGAGGGAGAGGCGGTGTTATTCCAAGTGAAGGTGACTGGAGTACCCCACCCCAACCTCACCTGGTACCACAATGGAGTACAGGTGAAGGCCGATTACTCCAGGGATCTGGCGGGGGATGGCTCCCTCACACTGCCTTCCACTGAGCTCAAACACAGTGGCGTGTACAGGCTGGTGGCCCACAACTCAGTGGGAAGAGTGGAGCAGGAAGTGAGACTAACAGTGGGGGGAGAGGGACAGATTACACCATCTTCTAACAAACCTACATCAGTCCCTACTGCTCCTATACCTGTCTCCCAACTTGGGAATCACGTTGAGAATAAACATAAAAGGAGAAACCAGGGTTTCAATGAGGAGTACCAGGTGAGCCTCTTACAGACCTCTGCTCTGTGTCCCAATGTGTGTATAATTATTTGTGTCTGTTTCAGTCACTGTATGACGGTCGGGACAAGACAATTTCCATAGCCACAAACTCAGAGAACAAACTAAAGAACAGATTTGGCAACATATGTGTCTGTAAGCACTTTCTGAATAGCAGGCATGAACATGCGTGTAATTTTTTCCACTATTCATTTTGTGCAGTAGGTGCAGTTGGTATAGCTAGCTTGCATTGCCCATATCAGTAACATTACCAAAAACAAACCTAACGTTTTCCTGCAATATTGTGTCATACGGCCATGGACCTCCCTTAAGAAGTAAACATGCACCAATTTGCTCTGTGGGCATGTTTGTTTTAGTATCTGTGTAGTCTCTTCTCCCACAGGTTTATCTTGCTGTGCTGTTGTGTATGTATAATGTGTATGTTGGCCCTTGCATAAACCAAGCAAGCCTGTGTGTCTGTTGTGCTGGTTAATTTAGATGATGACCACAGAGTCCAGCTCACCCCCCTACCAGGCCACCCTGACTGCCAGACAGACTACATCAATGCCTGCTACGTTGATGTTAGTGAACACCCATATAGCCTTTAGCTACTCAACAAGTTTCATTGTCTCCATAGGGCTATTCTACACCCAGCAAATTTCTGGCCACTCAAGGTAATTGATGATACTCACACACTTGCTTAACCGAGTTACTCACAGAGTTACACTTTAACCTGTTGTGTTGTAACCCTCGGCGCGCATGCGCAGCGAGGGTTACAGTAGTTGGGTCTGTCCGTTCGTGTGTCTGTCTGTTACTCTACATCTCACCTCTCGAATGTCTGTTCGTCCCAGAAACGATACCATCTACCCAACGGGCGACGAAGGTCAAAATGTATGTGGGGTTTTCTCTGAAAATACTCCGTTGCAGAGCTAGAGCGCGAAAAAGCCAATATGCAAATACGTAACGGACGGGATTGATCGATCCGCGTGCTCTGCGTACTTCGGAGGCACCAGAAGATGCAACGCAGGGCGTGTATCGCCTCTCGCATGCTATCTAGTAGTGTAGTTACCCCGCGTCAGATTCTGCGCAAGCTGGCAAGAGACCACGAGTAACAGCTAAAACTACCAATCAGTGGTACTGCGCATGCGTTTACTTACGCGTGCGCGTCACAGTGCACCGAGGGTCTGCACTTCAGTGCTTTTCATTTAATTTATAGGCAGGTAATAGTGGGGAGCTAAGGCAAACCCATAGTCACTATAATTATAGCTACTTGGTTTTAAAACTAAGTGTTGCCTTGCAGCTACCTACATTTTAACTATTTACTTTGTCACTAACACAGATATGTCAACCTTAAGGTTTACTAAACTGGATGTAAATTAGTAACACAACCTCAAAAGTATAACACACCAACTGTGGATATAATGCACGTGCGTAGAACTTTTGGAACAAACGTTCTACGCACATGCATTGTGCAGTTGAGCTAATCGTATCCAACGATCACTGCTAAAGTGACCCAGTCATCTACTTCAGTGACTTATATCTTTGATTGGATTTTGCATTGCTGCAGGTCCCCTGCCGAAGACTCTGGTGGATTTCTGGAGGCTGGTGTGGCAGGAGAGACCTCCCTCCATCGTCATGATCACCAAACTGGAGGAGGGAGGTAAGATCAAGTGCCAGCGCTACTGGCCTCAGACTGGCAGATGCAACTTTGGCCCGTTTGAGGTGACCCTCACTGACGAGCAGATATTTGCAGACTACACAACGAGAAGACTGGAGGCTCAGGTGGATAATGTTAATGGATGTGTGTCTGATTTAATGCCTATTTCTATTTCCTTGTGTATATACATGCAGTTGGAGGGTGGTTCAGGGCATCCTCTGAAAGTGGCTCAGTTCCACTTCACTGCCTGGCCGGATCACGGGGTACCTGACTATGCCACGCCACTCCTGGCCTTCCACAGGAGAGTGATCAAGGAACACAATCCCAGAAAACGCCCACTAATGGTCCACTGCAGGTATGTATGTACAGTGAAACGGAGAATGGACACCTCTCTATATGGGACACTTGGTTCTACACCATACTAGACCTTCAAAAATAGGACCCCTCTGAAAGAAGGACAATTTCAATGTCCCCAATGTGTCCCTTGTTCATACGGTGTCACTGTACTTATAGTCAGTATTATAGTTGTTTGTTATGTGTTTGCTCAACTTCTGTGGCAGTGCTGGAGTGGGCAGGACTGGGGCTTTCATCACCATAGACCATGTACTGGAGCAGTTGGGCCGAGAGAAAATGGTGGACATTCCTTGCATTATCAACAAGATCAGGCACCAGAGGATGAAGATGGTCCAAACAGTGGTATGATTGTGTGTGGGGGCGGAAGACTAAATGAGTTGCAGTCCATTCTTCTGCGTGCATGGGTGACTGTTTTCCTTCTTAGCTGTCACACAGTGTACTTTGGCAGGATAGAGAAGTTGTCGTTTGTTGTTTTTCAGGAAAAATAAATTATTAGTCGGCAAAAGTTTCTGTTAATAGCACTACTGTGATTTTAACACAGAAATGTTGTACAAACACACACACACACACACACACACACACAACTTGGTACAGGACCAGTATGTATTCATCCATGATGCTATTCTGGAGAGAGTGGTGTGTGGAGACACTCAGATTGAGGCCTCTAATCTCAGAATGGCCATCATAAAACTCAAGGAGGGCATTCCTGGAGAGAGTAGCTATCACCAGCAATTCTCTGTGAGCTGGCCCTTCATGATGAAACACAATTAGCTACGTAGGTTGCTAGCCAGTGGGTGCATGCTGAGCATTTTCACTTGAACTTCACTTTCACTTGGCTGACTAAAACACCATTTCACTTAGTCAGGATTCAAAATGCTAACCATGCAGTAAGGGCAGCACCTCTAACTAATAATTAAAATATTTTACGGACAAACATTTAAGATATTAAAGAAAATAATGCTCTAGAAGGTGTGGCATGTATTATGAACAACAGGGCTAGCAAGCAGCACGCAATTACAAAATATTTGTTCCGTGTGCGTACAGACTACATTAGAATCGACTCGGAGACGGGTATAAATAATATAGTGACTGTTTTTTGTCCATATTATGTAGATCCTGGAGAAAGTGAGTCCAAACCCAAAAGAAGTGAAATCTGTGGCAGGTCGTAGCAACCCCAAGAAGAACCGCAATATGGAGTTCCTACCAGGTTTCAGCAGATTGTGAATGAATACGCACATGATTGTGTTCCCTCTGTTGTCTCTACAGTTGATAAAATAAGAGTTGTGTTGAAAGGAGAGACTCCTGACTACATCAATGCCACTTTTGTCCACGTACGTTTTAAACCTTCACTGCTGACACATGTGTGCACGTGAACAACTGGGTATACTTGACTAGAGTGCATAGTGTCGTGGGTTTGAATCCCAGCCTAGGGCAGCTCTTTATATGGGAAAAAAGAGTTGTTCTGGGTGTAGTTGTGTCGTTTTTATTTGCTTTGCTCTGACCTCATTGATGTTAATGACACATAATACCCATAGAAGTGATATACTATTGTCGTAATTGTGGTGTTACTTTTACACCCAGGGATACAAGCAGCAGAGAGCCTTCATCATAGCTCAGAGTCCCATGGAGTCGACGGCCAGAGATTTCTGGAAGATGGTCTGGGACAGAAAGTGTGGAGTCATGGTGATGCTCTGTCACCTGGAGGAGGCTGGGAGGGTTCGTGGCTCAGCAGAGTGTACTCAGTGTGTGTACATGAATGGTATGGTGCCCAATCATTGCAGGAGGTGTGTTACCAGTATTGGCCGAGCAGTGGTTCAAAAGCTTTCGGAGAGTTCACAGTGGAATTACTCGGGGAGCAAAAGCTGACGGGGTTTATCACCAGAAACCTAACTGTCATCAATAATAAGGTTGTATTGCATGTATGTGTTATACTGCATACAAAGTGACCTCTTTCTTGTTGCTCTCTCCTACAGTCTAAAGAGGTTCAACAATTGTGTCAATTCCACATCACCAACTGGGCCCCTGACGGTAGCTGCTCTAGGATCAAGACTGTGATTGACGTCATCCTTGAAGTCACCAAAGTCCAGATTCGAACCAGCAACAAACCCATCGTGATACACTGCAGGTCCATTCGTCACTAGCAGCTTATGGCTCATTCCAGTCACCATATTGTCACCGTATTACATTCTTTAGTGACACAGTGAGCAGGTCGGGGATGTTCTGTGCCATACTCACCACCATTGAGAGGTGTAAGACAGAGGGAGTGGTGGATGTGTTCCAGGTGGTCAAGGCTC
This sequence comes from Geodia barretti, assembly GCA_030341885.1. Lineage (NCBI taxonomy): Eukaryota > Metazoa > Porifera > Demospongiae > Tetractinellida > Geodiidae > Geodia > Geodia barretti. Next base: position 6,493 of record CASHTH010001919.1, read on the forward strand.
TACGTGTGCAGAAACCTGGAGCTGTCCTCACTGTGGTGAGTATATAGCCTTTACTTTCACATGGGACTATATATGACAAGAAGAGTACCATGCAATATAGCCATGTAACTGGGGATTGATCTAGTACATAGGGTTCAAGTATTAGCTAGTAACTGCTTTTGACTTTATAGAGACGGTCATCATGCGCATACAAATTACTTTATGGCCATGCCTAGGGAAATAATTATGGCCAAAGCACTATGTAGAGCAAAAATTAATAATGGATGTTTTTCTCTCACTATTTTCTCTCCTCATCTGTAGGGACAGTACATGACAGTTTTTGAGGCAGTTTTAGTTTTCCTGGACTCATTTGACACTTACTCCAACTTTGGTCCCAAACAATGACATTAGTGATGAACTGCTTTGTTCTTATAGCTGGTGTTTACGTTATAAGCATGCATGCAAATCGTGAGTAATTTATTAAACACTGACCCCATTACACAGTCCTTATTAATCTCTGTTTAATAGCTATAGGTTGAGGGTGTCATAAAATTAATATTAAACCTCTTCTTCATGATGGTTATAAGCAAAGCATTAATAAATGCTTTTACTGGCATGTAGTAAAATTAGCAGTCCCACTAAATTAGCTATTAGTTGGTGGAAAACTTGAAGAACTCCGACAAGTATCTTCCTCTTCTACGACCAGGGAGCTCTCGAGACACGGCTCTCACACTATGCTCTCCAGCTGGCAGTCCGCCAAACATCCCACATCCTGTGAAACCTTTCACTATATACAAGAGGAGAAGAAAGCATCATTAGTCTAAAAGGAGATAATTTGCTATATAAACAAATGCCCTGAAGGAAACCATTGTGATGCATGATACATACCAATCGCAACTTGGCGGCCATATTTGGAATCTCTAAGTATGAGTTTGATGATAGCAGGTGTTTTTGTCTCCACACACACCTCCACACTGCTGCCAGTGATGAAGAAAGAGAGCCTGGTTTCTAGAGGAGAGGGAGCTGTGGAAAGAGAGTAAAAGAGAAGTAAAGTTGCCCAAAATGTCGGGAAAATTGCATACTTTCAGCCTCTGTCGACCCCAGGTTAGGTAGGTCACAGTAGTATCCAAACTCTTTAGTATCGTAGAACGCCTCGCCGTTGGTTACGAGGGGGAAGAAACTGCGGATATAGTCGTCCTTTTTGTGGCCATCGCGAACCAGGTCACTGTCGGGATATTCAGCATCAGGGTGACTTTTGACCCACTCCACTAGGATGCAGTCGACCATCAGGTGGTGCAGGATGAATATTGGATCGTTGGGAGAGCTAGCGACATCATACATTGACCCCTGCAGATCTGCTGGGATGACCTCTGAACTCCCCAGTCCTAGAAGATAGTGAACCTGCACAGGTTTTTACAGCATAATTACTAACATAGTGAACCTGCACAGGTTTTTACAGCATAACCCATAAGGTAGATATTACCTTGGGATGAACACCAGTGGCAGCAACAGTCACACCAGTTGCGTCGTCAGGTATTCCCTCACACCGGACATCACCGGTAGGTACACAGGAACAGTAACCTTCCTGCCTACACGCCTCAACACCCATCGTAAAGTTAAAGTCGACACGATCATACACAGAATTTACAGATAACCGATCGTAAGGCTCAACTATATAGAACTCGGCCTCTAGAGCTCTATTAACTTCCTGCATTGTGGGCCAGTCCGGGTTACTGCTGTGACAGAGAATTGGATTCCCTATGAAGGGACAGCGTTGGATGCCTCCAGTGGGAATGTTTGGGTCGCAGATTTGCTCTGGAGTAAAGTGACAAATAGTATTCCAGCCATCCACAATGTCTCCAAACACGACAGGGCGGTTGCTGATGTTTCTGGTCTCTCCAAAGCGATTAAAGGTGAAGAGTTGTTCGCTGGGAAGACCGTAGCTGGTCTGGATCTCTCGACGCCAGTCCCAGAATGGAAGTCGGAACTTGAAGTAGTCCTCGCGCCCCATGGCCTCCAGCATGGCCTGGATCTCTGCCTCCAGGAACACGTGCCACCATCGATGCCACGTGAAGAATGCCGGTCCGTTGTGAGCATAGTCAAGGTAGGTCGGGGTAACTGTTAGTGTAAAACAAACAAAGTTTTGAATTCAGGCTCCTGAAGATAACAATTTCTCTGCACAAAGATCTTAGTCTTCAGATTGATATTTTTCTTGTAGCTATACTCATGTTCTTGATAGTGAGGGGTTTTAAGGAGAATGGATTGTAGACTTAAGGAAAGAATGACTAATTTGGCAACGTTCACTCAATCACTACTTTCTCCAGCAGCAGTGAAAGTCAGTTTCAAAGTGAGACTATAATTATATAGTACAACACTTGGCTTTGGACACATATAGGTAGAGAATTAGCTACCAACAAGGAATGCAGGTCACATGATTGAGTTGAAGTGCACATTTTCTGATTACGAGCAGGTGAGGGCAAAATGGACTTTTAGAGTAGCAAGACCAAAATTATCATTGTGGCAACAGATATGTGCAAAGTGTAGCATAAACTGTATCATTTTTCCACTGATCTTGTGCAGGGAACTAGATATCCTCATAGATTCCTGGCTATATTACTATGTTTTATGTAACCTATATAGTGTCACAGACCAAACCCTTACATGAGGGAGAGGGTCTGGTAGCTAATAATTGGGTTTCACCTGTGTGGACAATAATGGGCGTACAATGTTGTACAGACATTATTCCGCAGTAAACAGTCCATTATCCCATCACTTATTATATGTCCCTGATTTACTTTATAGACCATCTTTAGTAATTCTTGTGGTATTTTATCACAAATAGAAGACAACTAATCGCTGAAACACGAGAGGGTCTGGTTTACACTATTATGTATAATTATAAGCCTAAGTCACCTTTTGATAACCAAAGCAGGTGTTCATGGCATGGCTTACACTTACTACAATAGCGAGATTCCCAAGAAGCTAATATTATGATGAGACTAATGAAGCCCAGAAGCCAATGTGTCACACCAACTCACGTAGACTAAAAGAATCCTTTGCTGCATAGTGATGATTCCAGATCATGAAGTTGTAGAGACTGACATTGGCCATGTTCAGGTCGGCGGCTCCCGGCACCTGCTCCTCCAACACGACCACATAGCCCGAATCCCAGGTCTTGGTCCTCCCCAGAATGGCAACGAAATCTTCCCATTCCTCCTCGCTGAAATCCCGGACTGGCTTCCGAGGAATGATTGCTCTGGAAGCGCAGTCTTTTCCGTAGTATCCGTACGCGCATCGGCTGCAGTCGTAACCGCCGAAGTTCCCGCTGCACTTGCAGACGTTGGTGTAGTAATGAGGCCAGTTGACGCGAACGTCGGTGGTGTCGTTTCTGTGTCGTTCGAAGTTTACGGCGCCGCACTCCCCCCGCTCTGCGTCCTCTCCGCAGACCCCGTCATCGGTGACTGGGCAGCACGTCATCTGCTCCAGACTCTGCCTATCCGCACAGGCTCTCGGGATCTGAGCCGCTGACCTCTGGGACAGCATCAGCCCCAGGAAGATTGCGTACACTACGATTCCGCCCCTCATTGCGCTCGGAAACTCTCGTCTATAGCCTTCCAACCAGCCAGGTCGAAAAGTGGTCTTAGGTTCCGGTGTAGAGGGTCAGAAACGCATTTTTGTGGCATGAGTTGGACTGAGAGACCGCAGCGCTGCATGGTATGACACTTAGCGGTATTGAGCAGGTGTCAATCGCTGTTGATAACCATAAGCGTACACGTCAGTGCAGATAGGAAATAGTTGTATCATGTGCCATAGGACTGTCAGTATAGTACTAGCCTCGTTCCCAGGCCTTCCGCGAGGGCCTGGTGCATACTGTTCGCGCATGCGCCGAATACACGTTCACAGGAAAAAATGTGGGCGAGTCTGATACGCACACGGCGGTTCAGTCTCGCGGGTAAATTTTCGCCACTGAGCCAGTCGGCGGTGTTGTTAATAAACGGCGAGTCGTTCATAAACGTGAAGTCTGCGCGTTTCGGGTAGCGCTGTACTGCCGCCTCTGCTCTGCCAGTCGAGCGGTTGCAACTAACCGTGTAGCGGGAAGAATCCAAGAGTATACAAATGATGACGTCAAGGACTCGGAGATATCCGAACGTGATACGGAATATTCTACGCATGCGCGAACAGTTCACCCAGCAGGCCTTCTCCTCTCCTCCTCTGGGAACGGCACTGCATACAGTAGTAGCTGCACCTCTCACATCGGACCTTTGAGAAACTGACACGAAAAGGTGGCAGAAAGCACAGTATGAACCAGCTACTTACTCTAAACCTCTGACCTGCAACGTTCTGCACCTCTGGTCACAACTTGAAGTAGGCTGTAGCTAAATGGAAACACACTGAGTGCAGCAATAAGTGAGCACTGAGTTTCACCAGTTTTGCCTTCTGTAAAGGAATCTCGGATCAGTATATTAGGTTACCACTCAGTTTCAACCATACATAGCTACTTGGTACTGAAGGTAGCTATAGCCTTGTGATTTCATAGTTCAACTCAGTGTCTTTATCCCCCACATAACATTTCCCCACACCTCTCTCATTTCCTCATTATTATAGCAAGGTCCACACTTGCAAGCTGTATTATTTCAGCTCTGAAGGACTACTGTTGAGAGGTCACCGGTAGGGTTGTCGCACCACAAGTCATGAGATCATACAACCATCATGCAGGTATATATGTACTGAGTTGGCCTAAGCCGAAGAAACCTTTGCCATCAATGTGTAAAGTGCAAACTGAGAAAATTTTGTGCTGGTGTCACAGGAAGCTTTGTCAACAGTCGCAACAAATTTTCACAACATTGATGATGGTGAACAAAACCTTTCTGTCAAGGCAGAGATAATAATTATGTCCCCACTTTCATATATACTGCAAAGCAATCTTGGTAATTAACGGAGCTGGAAGCGACTAGATAGCCAGAAAGTACGTTGCTGAAAACCATGTGTACTAATTTGGTGTACTACAAATGCGCATCAGTGCGACAGTAGCGCGCGCTATCTTTAATTATCGGAACGGAGAGGGGCTAAGAAGGCGGGGCATGTTAGGCTGCATAAGCGAAACCAATGCAAGAGCGAAACGGGATTGGAATGCGCAATTAAGGCCGCACGGCGCAATTAAGGTTGCACAGCCATCCGGTATCGCCATCCGGTATCGGAACGGAACCGCATGCGGCAGTTCCTTATCCTGGGACTAAAGGAGGAAGAAACGTCTCCCAGACCATCTTCACACTTGTACTTTAGCAGCACTAAAGGAGGAAGAAACGTCTCTCAGACCATCCCCACACTTGTACTTTAGCAGCAAGTCGAAGGCATTATGTGCAGAGCCTCGTTTCGCATTTGCGTTAGGTGCGTTGGTTAACGCATAAGCGAAACGGATGTCAATCTAAGCAAAAAGGAGCTAATTTTACCTGAATCCTGGGACTAAAGGAGGAAGAAACGTCTCTCAGACCATCCTCACACTTGTACTTTAGCAGCAAGTCGAAGGCATTATGTGCAGAGCCTCGTTTCGCATTTGTGTTAGGTGCGTTGGTTAACGCATAAGCGAAACGGATGTCAATCTAAGCAAAAAGGAACTAAGTCATTCAGACAGATCAAGGAACTGAGTTTAAGGGTGTTTGTAGAACAAGTTATGATAACTCAAAGTCAAGATCATCCACGCCCGACCATACCATCCACAGTCACAGGGAAAGGTAGTCCTTTTAATATCCTTTGTCATTTGTATAAAATATATCTGAACCCAGATTGAGAGGTCTCATCTCATGGCCAACATTTAGGTTCTTTTCCAACTATTTCAGCTTTCAGAACACCTTCAAGCTGGATGAGAACATGGGCCTCAGCATCGATACAGATATGGCTTTGTGGATTGATATAGAAAATACAACAAAAGACCAGATTTGAGGCATGGTCATGGACTTTGTAATTGTGAATAGTGAAACAACACTCTGAGTTGATGAGTTCAAAAGGGCTATGAATGATCCTGATTGCGTTCTTCTAATGCCCTCCTTGATTACTGGAATGAGTTTGAAAGAAGTGTATCTCAATCAACAATAACAGTCTACGGCTAAAAATACCATAAACTTCATTATACTGAAATGGATCAGCTGATTGAGTGGGTAATGAAGCAAAGAGAAAAACGGGTAAAATCTTAGTTTCTTGCAGAGTGAAGGAAAAGTTCGGGAGGTTGTGGCAAACGACACTGGTCCTATCACAAATGAGATAAGCATTGAACAGGTAGAGGAGAACATTCCACATTCACCTTCTAAGGAGGAGGCAAGCAGTTTTGTAGCTAGTAAGGAAGAGATAAGTCCTGCAGCTAAAAAGGAAGATAATCATAATAATATTGTGATAGATGATTCTCAATCAGGCGAAAGTGAGTGGCCAACGTCATGGATTCCATCTCTTAATATGACTCAGTCCGACAAAGCAATCTTGAAAAGTTCTAATGCATGGCTATCGGACTCCATAATAAATGCTGCACAGTTACTATTAAAAAGGGGAAATGCACTGGTTGGAGGTTTACAAAATGTCAACTTTGGGCTCACAAATCCATTTGAAGTGGAAACAGGGGAATTCGTACAAATAATCCACACTGGGGAGGGCCACTGGCATGTGGTATCGACAATTGGAACGCAACATCCTGATGTCAATGTGTTTGACAGTATGTACTGTCATTGCCCTGAACATAGCAAGGTGCAAATATCAAACTTGCTAATGACAAAGAAAAACACAATTCGACTTCACTACAACAATGTTCAAATGCAGTCAGGTCAGGCAGACTGTGGCCTTTTTGCCATTGTATTTGTGACTGCACTTTTGAACGGCTTACATCCTGGGGTGTATAATTTCGATCAGAGTTTGATGCGATCACACCTACTCAATTATTTTGAGAGGGGGGAAATGGAAATTTTTCCGATTATAAAAGAGAGGCGGGTCAAGAAGAAGATTATAAAAGAATAGAAGAATTCAATGTATACTGCAGTTGTAGAAGGCCGCTAACACGTGGAGCTCAATTCATCCAGTGTGGGGCATGCCGGGAATGGTATATATCACATCGATTCTTGTGTAAAGATTGACAAAAGTTTTTATAAATACCAAGAAGAAGTGGTTATGTAACCTCTGTAAGTGCTGAAAGGCAAACAAGCTTTCTTCATGCGTACCATTTTGTCTCTTTCACCATGTAACCTTCTTCAAAACATACCCATGCCATACTCCAGTGATAATACTCATGAGTGTCATTATTATTGTACCATTCCACATATAATTTCTATCAAAATAATCTTCTAACCATGTCTTCATTATCCGTCGCTTTTCTCTCTGAGCAGCAGCTCTAAAGAGACTCATTAGAGACTTCCCTGGCTGTTCCCTTCCCAATTTTGTCTACTGTCTCCTTTGTCTCCTTAGTCTCTTTGTTACACAAGATGAAGTACGTCTAATATCTTGTCAGCAACGGTGTAGCACAGGGGGGGGGGGGCGCAGTTAGGTGCGCGCGCCGCGCGCCGCACTTTAAGAGGCGTGTCGTTTCGCTCTTGCGTTGGTTTCGCTTTTGCAGCCTAACAGGGGCACCACTTTTATATATAGCGCGCGGCACGCTCTAGCAGGCTCCTAAACTACTCCCACGCACGCGTAATAACGTACGGAGCATGCGCTCGTGTCGTGGAGGAGGCAGAATAGAAGGCCTGGTTTCGAGGCTAGGACTGCCAGCAGAAGAAACCGAGCCCAACATGACGAGCCGCCCTGGTGGGAGAGGCAGAGGAAGAGGAGGAGGGGTTCGCCCACCTCCAGGCCACTGTACTCGGTATAAATTCACGGGGAAATGTGAAAAGCGCTCCAAGGGAGAGCTGTGCCCTTACCGTCACGATCTCGTGGCCAGGTTTGTAACGGGTTTTTGTCTCTTTGCGGTGTTTTTTCAGTATTGTCACGTAAAGACATAATTATGAAGGCTAAATGACTTTCTCTTGGTTTAGGCATCTTTGGTTTTTCATAACTTTACCTAGTATCGCTATTATAAGTAGCTAGAGAGCTAATATCATGATCCGGGGTTCACCTATTCTACCAACATGTAGCTACACAATGCTGTGCCTTACTAAGGATAGCAGGATGAGTATAGCTATATATACAGCTGACATTGTTCTTTACTAGAGGAATGCAACGCATTGTTGGCGAGCAACTAGGTGGGGTTGCTTCACGATTCACTTTGCCAACCGATAATATCTGGGCATGTGGAGTAGAAAGTCATGTTCATTATTGAAGCAGATAATGACACTTCGAGACAGAAGAACAAGCACCGCTAAGTACAATGTGCTAGCTCAATGAAAGGCTGCTTGTAACAAATAGCTGTTAGCTAGCTGTGTTCATACAGGCATGCAATTTGTAGCTACGTAGAGTCAGAATTGAAATATAAAAACTACCAGTTTGAAAGTGATTAAGTAGCCAATCTCCAGCCTATAAGGTAGCTACACCATAATGATGAACACATGATATACCTATGAATGCGGGTCAGATGACCAACTGTATCAACTTTTGGTAAATTACATTGTGTTCTTGAACTAACAGGAAAACCTATCAGGAGTGTTTGGAGATCCCAGAAGGCCTATCAGTTGGAATTGTTGTAGGGAGAGGAGGTAGCAATTTAAAGAAACTCTATGCTATCACAAAGTCATGCTACATTGAAGTTGAAAAAGAAAAGGTATTATGCAAACCATGGGTTTCTTGATATTTAACCAAGTGCCTTCCACTGTAGGTTTTGATTATTACAAATGAACAGGAAAAGCTGCCACAACTAATAGAGAAAATGCAACAGATTATTTCCCAAGAGGTAGAAGCTATAATTAATTATGGATTTTTTTTAGTATTATGGATTTCACAGAGTTATTATGCAACATCTCCATGCTTCATTAATCCACGGGGAGCTACCAGGAGCAATTCCTACCATTTCAGAGAGTTAGATGGTCCAATGCTATCAGTTTGTTCGACCACCATGTATGAACTATATGGAAGTCCAGAACAGGTTCACCCGCATACATAGTCAATGTTTGGTGGTAGTTATTATTGTCTGTTGCATAACAGGAAGGTGAGATCGCTGATGATGTGAGCCCTGCAGATAAGCCACCTGCTGATCCACGCACTTCACAGAAAAAGAAGAAAGCCAGAGCTACTGCATCCAAGGGGGCTGAGCCAATGCCAAAACCTCTGTAAGAAAATTTATAGTTCCATGATGTTGTCGTAAACAGTTGAAAATTGTGTGTTAGGCTGCATCTCAACACTAAGGAGGATGTCAGAGATTGCTTAACCAGAAGTTTGCAGATGCTGGTTGACGAAAAGGGCGAAAGAAAATTTATCATTCAACTTTCTGCAAGGTTTGATCGGCATTTTGGTGATAATATTTAGTACTATCCTCTACACAGGCTTGGAAAAGTTATGTGGAGCCGGTTCGAAGGCAGTGTATACAGAAAGGACTACAGTTTGGAAGATTTAGTTCAGCTTCTCTCTAGCAAGAGTAGCATGGGCAAGAAGAACTTCAACCCCATGTAAGTTTTTATGTCCTATATCCTACATGCAGTAATACGTCATCAATTGCTATAACATAGTGTGGAGTCTGCTGGTGTTCGTCACTTGAGGTCTTCATTTAGTGATAATACAAGTCACTCTATCGAAGTTTTTGACGTGAAAGGAGATTTTGTGTGTGGTGCAAGAGGCCTGGAGGGAGGAACCAGGCTTGATATACGTTTGGTCTTGCAGAGAAGCGTAAAAGGTCAGGCAGGCCTACAAGTTGTGATGGTTAGGAGGAACGAGGCTAAAGAAATTGGCTTTGACGTCCTTCATCTTGAGAGGTAACGTACATGATTTTGCATATTGAATTTCCCAGCGAGATGTTTTGCACACACAGGCAATATGACGTACGTATAGGTCTCTACAACTATGAGTATGTGACGGAAGGAGAGCCTCTCCATGCTGTTGTGAGGGAGATGGTGGGGACCCTGTCGTTCCCTGCTCGTCATCTGGTCCAGTTCAAGCCCAAGATGGCTAGGTGGAACGTCCACGTGTTGCGATGCAAGAGAAGACGACGTTTCTATTAGACGACAGATTTGCTGCCACAGTCAACTGCATGTCTGAGCACACATTTGATGTGGAGAAAGGTCAAGTGATTGAGCTGGACTTGAAAATGGAGCAACACACTGAAGTAGAGGTGAGCATAGTCAGACTGAGATTAACCGTGCACGACATAATCAATGTCTTATTAACTGCAGCTGCACAACTTGGCTTGGGAGTGTGCGTTTGGTCGTGATGCAGGCTTCTCCTCAAACCAGGCGCTGTCCTTGCTCATTGAGAGGGGATCAGTCAACACAAGGGAGTTTGACCTTCTTCCCCGTCCCTGGAAAGTTGATCACATCATCAGGGACTTTGACAACTTCTGGGGCCACCTGGAGTTTCTCACCGACAAGCTAGATGAACTGGATTGACTCTAGTGTATCCATTGTGTTTGTTATTCACGGTTTCTTGTATATATAATAGTCACATGATACAGCTACAATGACAAGCTCAGCACACCATGCTGGTTACAAATGTCTTTCTCAATTAGTCTTTGTGCTGTCTGAACACTTGGCTAATCCTGCTACAGCACACGCAGCACTTTGAGACAATGCCTAGTTGTAATCCTATTACTCCTGCTCTTTGTTGGCCTGGGTGTTGCCACTTGTCTACAATTTTGTATGCTCTGTAACTTATGCCACGTGGTACATAAGTGATGATAGAAAAAGGATTCTTATAGCCTCCTTATATTAGTGTCTGTGTACACGACTACACGTGCAAAAATATTGCCAAAACGTGACACTGTAAGCGATACAACATGCTGTGTAGCATGTGACCCAATTCGCGAGTAAGGACAAGTGATCAGATTCTGCTTGTTTTGTGCTCTCAAAGCCGAGTGTGAGTTGGACGTGGATTAGAGGGCCATGCTGAATACCTGGTATTGTTTGTGGAGCGATTCATGTTAGGCAGACAGACAGACAGACAAGCAGACCGACAGATAGACAGACAAACAGACAGACATGCACACACGACAACTATAGTAACCCTTGCTGCGCATGAGCGCCGAGGGTTAAAAAGGATTCTTATAATATATAGCCTCCTTAGAATAATGTGTGTGTAGCTACACGTGCAAAATGTTATGACACTAGCTATAATAAGCAATATACAGCATGTTGTGTAGCATGTGACCAACCAAATTCGCAAGTAAGAACATTCTGCCTGTTTTGTGCTCTCAAAGCCAAGTGTGATTCGAATATGGATTTGAGCTACTGCCTGTGTGTGAGCTGAGTTGGGCAGTGTCAAGGATCAAACTTCTGTGTATGTGTGTTTCCACAGCCGTTAATTCTTTACAAAGCCAAACAGACACCACTTCATGAGGCACGACGGCTGTGTTACCTCATGTTCCCTCTATTGCATGATGACAGTGCAAACCCTCGGCGAACTGCGCATGCGCGGGACGGACCCCGCGGAGTCTGACACGGGCTAGCTACGGTGTAGTATATAGATAGCATGCGGGAGGCGATACACGCCCTTCGCTGCCTCCAAGCTACACAGAGCAAGCGGATCCGGTCGGGGTGAGCCAGCATACCGCGTCCATGCGCACCGCTTATTGATGGATTGGGCCGCCACGGAACACGGTCCGCGACGGTGCCAGTTTGTCGCTCTCGAACGCAGTCGTTTCAGGAAAATCTCCTTTTAGTTTTCAGGCTCGTGTGACTGTGGTTTACCATCTGAACACTGTCCACTAGTGAAAGGCTGAGTGTCTTGATTTTGAAAGAAGAACTCTGCTTTTAATACTCTGAGCACCCAGAGATTGTTCATCACATTTAGTGAGTCACGATACCACCACGCCTAGAGTGTGTAGTCTCAACACCTGTGGTATCTAATTTGGCCATAATGTTATGCTAACGGCTGGGTTTACAACTTCATGTGCACTACTCTTTTCGGAATCCCCTAAACTTCATGTTTCCGAGGTATCGGAGAGGCTCAGTTATGTATAGCCAACAGCCTTCACTAGAAATGTTAATAATGAAAAGACTCCAGGGAAGGAACACAGTCTGGGTCAACATTATGCATGGGTGTGGCAGGTGCATTTATAAATGGAAGAAGATGGTACTTAACTGTGACCTAAACGCCAACCTACATGGTGTAATTTTTGTTATTGTGTAAGACAAGTCTCAATGTATGGGTACAGCTAGTTTAGCTCCGTGCAATAGGTTGCAAGAGGAACATCTGTCATTTCCCTATAACTTGTTGGCAAATCGCATCAGTCTACCATGGCTCTACGAAATTACGCGTCACGAACGCACTATGTTGTTTATCTGCTACCCACATACGCTCTACGAATGCGCTATATATTGTAGGATGCCATTTGCGCACACGCAATAGAGAAGCGACCTTCTCGGCCACCATACTTCTGTTTATGCATGCATTGAAGGTGAATAAGACTTTTGTCTCTTACATCGTGTATATCTTTGCCTCATTATAAATAGATCTCAAGGCTTCCATTATTGTGCATAGGCAGTGTGCCCTATGCTGTGTCAGTACTTTGATTACTGCTCAAAAAAGAGTTGGACTACATGTCCCTTACTCTATTGCTGTGTGTATTGTACAGTATAGTTCACAGAAAGGTTATTGTTTACAACTGTTACTCTTAGTCATGAATTTCATATTCATTGGTACCGTTTGTCCTGTGCTCTAGCTCTATGCATGTTGTAGTTCACAGAACGGTTTCTGTGCTCTAGCTCTATGCATGTTGTAGTTCACAGAACAGTTACTGTTTACAAGTCTCGACTTCTTGCGGTCTGCTCCTACATGCTAAGTGAGAGTTTACTGTGCCATAGCACAGTGGTTGGAGGTTTGCCTTGTGTTGTGTTGTGTTGTAGATTCGAACCCCTTCCAGCTGAGTTGCCCTGGTAGCTCAGTTGGTAGAGCGCTCGCCTAGACTGCAGAGTGTCGTGGGTTCGAACCACCTAGGGCAGCTCTTTATTTTTCCTTGGAAAAAAAGAGCTGTCCTAGGTGTAGTTGATTTGTTTATTGTGCCTTTTCCTTTCTACCTCATAGTTTTCACATGAATCTGAGCATGAGCTCTAGGAATAAGTAATTTCTGACTACTGCCTAGCACGTTCTTTCTGTTTGGCGTGTATCGACTCTCGCATGCTATCTACTACTGTAGCTAGCCCGTGTCAGACTCTCTGCTATCTACTAGCGGGAGACCATGAGTAAACGCATACTAGTAGGCCCAGCCCATCAATTAGCAGTAGCGTGCATGCGCAGTTCGCACTTTAGTGCTTTCATTGTCTATATTACTACTGGATAATGGTGACAACTAGTGTCTGTTTTTTGGCTGTGGATTACCATCTGAACACTGTCCACTAGTGAAAGTCTGAGCGTCTTGATTTTGAAAGAAGAACTCTGCTTTTAATACTCTGAGCACCCAGAGATTGTTCATCACATTTAGTGAGTCACGATACTGCCACTCCTGAGTGTGTAGTCTCAATACCTGTGGTATCTAATTTGACCATAATGTTATGCTAACGGCTGGGTTTACAACTTCATGTGCACTACTCTTTTCAGAATCACCTGAAGCTCACGGTTCCCAGGTATCAGAAAGGCTCAGTTAACCACTAGAATTTTGTCCTATGAATATTTAATAATGAAGAGACTCCAGGGGAGGAACACAGTCTGGGTCAACATTATGCATGAGTGTGGCAGGTGCATACATAATGGTAGAAGATGGTACTGTAACTGTGACCTAAACGCCAACCTACATGGTGCAATTTTGTTACTGCGTGAGACAAAAGTCTCATGCAATGTTCAATGTGTGGGTATAGCTAGTATAGCTCCATGGTTGTTGCAAGAGGGATATCTGTCTTTTCCGTATAGCATGTTGGTAAATTAGTCTACCAAAATACGGGTCACAAACACGCTATGTTGTTTATCCACTACTCACATTGCTACGCTCTGCGGATGTGCTATAGCTAGTAGGTAGATGCCATTTGCGAACATTCGATAGAGAAACGACCTTCTCAGCCACCATACTTACTTTTATGCATGCATTGAAGTTGCAAAAGATTTTGTCTCACACAGCGTGTAGCTTTATCTTTGCCTCATTATAGATATAGCTCAAGGCTTCCATTATAGGGAGTGTTCCCTATGCTGTGTCAGTACTTCGATTATCGCTCAAAAAAAGAGTGGGACTACCTGTCCCCTATACTCTATTCCTGTGTGTATTGACGTTGTAGTTCACAGAAAGGTACTGTTTACAATTGTTAATCTTGGTAACGAGTTTTATTGTCATTGGTATATCCTGCTCTAGCTCCATGCATGTGATAGTTCACAGAACGGTTACTGTTTACAAGTCTCGACTTCTTGCTTAGTCATGAATTCTGTTGTTACTGAGTTTCATGAGCTCTAGGAATAATTTCTCTCCATGTGCTTAGCACTTTCTTTCTCTTGAAGTGCCCACTGCCATCCCCCGGGACATTCCCTTTGTACAACACTTTCGTGATCTTATATGGAAATATTGGTCAGTCACCAGCCAATCAGAACATTCCTGTTGCTATTTAATATAAGAAAAGCAACAACAATAAGATAATGTGTGCCACCCCCTGAGACCTTATCTCACACTGACATCCAAGTACTTTCTCAGGGTCCTTACTCATTCTGGCAGCCATTCTCTACAAGCAGATGACACAGAGTGAACCAACCTCTATTGCTTTGCCACTCGTAGCTACAGAGAGTCATTCGTGCAATCCGGGTTTCTTTTTGCCCATTAAAAGTTCATTGTTGCATCGCCACAAAATTCGTACCTGACGATACTTCATTCTTCCGTAGCTACGTCTAGTTGAGTGTATGATTATTGTTTCAGTAGCGTGCACACAAACTTTCATGTGCTCAATATTCTATATATACATGGCTAAAGAAATAATCTAACAATGACATAACTACTACAGCAATTGCCTATAATGTCTTCTTTCTACAGTCTCTCAAAACGTCTTCCAAATGTCTTTCATTTTCCACCTTTGGGCTTAAAATTGGGGTTGTTGGGGTTGAGTTGGTTGGCATGGTTGTCCAAATCAGATTTGGTGCCAGTTCCAGGGTATCCCTTCTCATGACCGTCGTGCTCCGGGTTGTTGGGATTGCACTGGTCTGCGTGGTTGTCCTTGTCCGCCTGGGTTCCAGTCCCCGAGTATCCCCTGCGGAACAAGAAACTTGGCTAATATTTTACACTTACTTCTTTGTTCATACTTGGAGCTGCTCATGATGAGTGACAGACGGCAGTGGTTACGTGTTGAAGTAAGCAGAGTTTGAGGCAATAATCAGCGGAGCGATGCAGCGCGCGAAATTATATGTGGATCGCATGTGCGCGGAGCGCATTGTCGCGTGTATGTTACAATCCCCAGTGCGCATGCGCACGGGAGTTTATTATGGCTGCTTGTCTAGCTTGGCGGCCGTATGGCACGCCTTATCGAAAAGGCGTTCGGGCACCGTCATGAAGATCAGTAGAAAATCAGTGATGAAGTGGTCAGGACAGAGCTCCCTTCTGTTGCCGGCTATCATTGGACATCGTTAGTTTTACTACTTTTCTCTGTAACTGGTATAAATCAAGGAGTGGGTAGCTGGATCATACGACATTCAACCTGTGCCATCCAGTAGAGAGTCTATAACATTCTGTTACTCAAACTACTGGGTATATATCATGTAACAATAGACCATGTGATGCCAAGAGAAAAAAGATGCGGAGCTCTCCCATGACTCGCAAACTTAGCCAAATCATCTCTTATATACAGCTCGGGGGATAACCAGGAATGACCCTGTATGTTATAGGATCAAGTCTTTGACGATTTCAATTAAAGTTTCTCTTCCTTCTGCCAATAACTATAGACACAATCAATTAGTGAAACCCCATAAACTTCTGGTAATTTGTTTTGGATCAATATCGGCATAACTAACGTAACTAACCACCTTATTACTGTTTTCTGGGTGCATAAAAGGAAAAGTACAAAGAATGCACAACACGAAACTTTGCTGTATAAACGGGCTGAATAGTATTTACAAGTGGAAGAATCAAATGAAGCGGGATGGCTGAAAAAGGAGAGAAGAAGAGGGCATTACACAGCTAAGACACACAAAGCTACATGACACAATCTCTATCTCTTTTGTCTGATCTAATTTTGCTTATTGATCAATAGAACAAAGATATAGGGAATAAATCACGCATCAACTGGTTCCGGTAAGGAGATAGCGGGTTCGAAGAGGAAGAATATGATGATGACGAAATTCAGAAGGTAAAGTCAGGCAACTACAAGTTTTACATGTTCACTTTGCCCTATGCCTATATAGCTCAAACATGCAGCGCTGATGCAAGTAACGTACCAGGGTATGGGGGTACAAAACAAAAAATGTGCATCTGAAATTAATTAATTTTGTATCGGACCAGAAGATTATTATGATACCTAAAGAAATAAAAATCAGTAACTTCCACTAAAATAAAACATACTTTATGCCGGTTATGTATCCAGGTGAGAATATGATCTCTGTGCCACTAGTGGATGATGCTCCTTATCTGGTTGCGATGTCATGGCGTTTAATGACAATTAGACGAAGTTAATGGGGGGGACATACCGTTGCTAGGCTGGGGGAGGTGGGGCGCCCCCCACCTCCGCCCACGGTGGCGCCTCCTCAGCGACTCGCAACTGCGCATGTGCATACCGCAACCACGTGTGAACTGGGAAGCAACAGCAGCACGCAGGCTGTTCCCAGTGCTGAGTTACCGTCGCCGGCAGGTGGCAGGGCAGCAAGGACAAAGTGTTCCTCAGTTGTGCGAGGCCAGTGTGTGCCCCATTTTCTTTTCCATTCCCACCCTCCCTACCCATTTTTCACTCATTTGCATCCCCACCTTCTGCTATATCTCTTACCTATCCAACTCTTATCTTTGCCCATCTTTGATGTGGCCTTCGTGCAAGGGTCATGGGGTGATAGGTCAGCCAGTGGCTGTAAGTCCCATGCTAATAAGGTGAAACCAAAGTTAAGTAGGGGGTTGTGCTTGGGGCAAGGGGCAATATGTTTTTAGCCTGGCATTATGCGGGCTTACTGCGATCAGCCTGTTAGCATTATGATAAGCGATAGAGCAGTGCCCCCATAATTATGGGGAACGAGCCATGCCATATAGTTGCCCCCGCTAATTTGCAATGCTAGTGCCGCTGACCCTTGCACGATACCTCCAAACCAACCCCCATTATATAATGAGGATTGTTAGGTGTGGCATTGGTGTAAACGGTGGGCCCACACATTTATGATACAGCACTGACAATAAGGCAACCTCCAGTAGACTTTTTGAATTGTGCACTGACTGTATAAAAAGTGAGGTATCATACATACAAAAACATAAACCCATTTCATATAAACCTCAAATTAGTACTATCAAACTCAGGTTTAAGACTCACTTATCCCCTGCCTCAAGAAGTGGGATATTTGGGTTACAAGGTTCATCACAAACAGTCGGCCATAACTTGCTGCAAAAAGGAAAAAAGGAGGGATGCTTAGAGCAGCGTAATTGTCCTATGAATATTCAATCATGAAGAGACTCCAGGGGAGGAACACAGTCTGGGTCAACATTATGCATGTGTGTGGCAGGTGCATATAATATAATGGAAGAAGATGGTACTGTAACTTTGACCTAAACGCCAACCTACATGGTGCAATTTGTTATTGCGGGAGACAAAAGTCTCATGCAATGTTCAATGTATGGGTATAGCTAGTATAACTCCATGCATCATGTTGCAAGAGGGACATCCATCAGCATGTTGGAAAATCGCATCAGTCTACCATAGCGCTACGAGAATACGCGTCACGAACGTGCTATGTTGCTTATCCGCTACCCACATATGCTCTGCGAATGCGCTATCCTAGGATGCAATTTGCACACACGCAATAGGGAAGCGACCTTCAGCCACCACACTTCCGTTTATGCATGCATTGAAGGTGAATAAGACTTTTGTCTCATACAGCGTGTATATCTTTGCCTCATTATAAATAGATCTCAAGGCTTCCATTATTGTGCATAGGCAGTGTGCCCTATGCTGTGTCGGTACTTTGATTACTGCTCAAAAAAGAGTTGGACTACATGTCCCCTACTCTATTCCTGTGTGTATTGTACAGTGTAGTTCACAGAAAGGTTATTGTTTACAACTGTTACTCTTAGTCATGAATTTCATATTCATTGGTACCGTTTGTCCTGTGCTCTAGCTCTATGCATGTTGTAGTTCACAGAACGGTTTCTGTGCTCTAGCTCTATGCATGTTGTAGTTCACAGAACAGTTACTGTTTACAAGTCTCTCTTGCGGTCTGCTCCTACATGCTAAGTGAGAGTTTACTGTGCCATAGCACAGTGGTTGGAGGTTTGCCTTGTGTTGTGTTGTGTTGTAGATGCCCTGGTAGCTCAGTTGGTAGAGCGTTCGCCTAGACTGCAGAGTGTCGTGGGTTCGAACCACCTAGGGCAGCTCTTTATTTTTCCTTGGAAAAAAAGAGCTGTCCTAGGTGTAGTTGATTTGTTTGTTGTGCCTTTTCCTTTCTACCTCATAGTTTTCACATGAATCTGAGCATGAGCTCTAGGAATAAGTAATTTCTCACTACTGCCTAGCACGTTCTTTCTGTTGGGCGTGTATCGACTCTCGCATGCTATCTACTACTGTAGCTAGCCCGTGTCGGACTCTCTGCTATCTACTAGCGGGAGACCACGAGTAAACGCATACTAGTAGGCCCAGCCCATCAATTAGCAGTAGCGTGCATGCGCAGTTCGCCGACAGTTTGCACTTTAGTGCTTTCATTGTCTATATTACTACTGGATAATGGTGACAACTAGTGTCTGTGTTGTAGCCTTCTGTGTGATAGACATCAAATCGAGCTAGATTTTGAAACAATCCTGTTCTCTTCCTGCTTGCTATTGACCCCCACCTCGTTAACTGTTTTTTGGCTGTGAATTACCATCTGAACACTGTCCACTAGTGAAAGTCTGAGCGTCTTGATTTTGAAAGATGAACTCTGCTTTTAATACTCTGAGCACCCAGAGATTGTTCATCACTTAGTGAGTCACGATACTGCCACTCCTAGAGTGTGTAGTCTCAATACCTGTGGTATCTAATTTGACCATAATGTTATGCTAACGGCTGGGTTTACAACTTCATGTGCACTACTCTTTTCAGAATCCCCTGAAGCTCACGGTTCCCAGGTATCAGAAAGGCTCAGTTAACCACTAGAATTTTGTCCTATGAATATTTAACACAGTCTGGGTCAACATTATGCATGAGTGTGGCAGGTGCATACATAATGGTAGAAGATGGTACTGTAACTGTGACCTAAACACCAACCTACATGGTGCAATTTTGTTACTGCGTGAGACAAAAGTCTCATGCAATGTTCAATGTATGGGTATAGCTAGTATAGCTCCATGGTTGCAAGAGGGATATCTGTCTTTTCCGTATAGCATGTTGGTAAATTAGTCTACCAAAATACGGGTCACGAACGCGCTATGTTGTTTATCCGCTACTCACATAGCTACGCTCTGCGGATGCGCTATAGCTAGTAGGCAGATGCCATTTGCGAACATTCGATAGAGAAACGACCTTCTCAGCCACCATACTTACTTTTATGCATGCATTGAAGTTGCATAAGATTTTGTCTCATACAGCGTGTAGCTATATCTTTGCCTCATTATAGATATAGCTCAAGGCTTCCATTATAGGGAGTGTTCCCTATGCTGTGTCAGTACTTCGATTATCGCTCAAAAAAAGAGTGGGACTACCTGTCCCCTATACTCTATTCCTGTGTGTATTGACATTGTAGTTCACAGAAAGGTACTGTTTACAATTGTTAATCTTGGTAACGAGTTTTATTGTCATTGGTATATCCTGCTCTAGCTCTATGCATGTGATAGTTCACAGAACGGTTACTGTTTACAAGTCTCGACTTCTTGCTTAGTCATGAATTCTGTTGTTACTGAGTTTCATGAGCTCTAGGAATAATTTCTCTCCATGTGCTTAGCACGTTCTTTCTCTTGAAGTGCCCACTGCCATCCCCCGGGACATTCCCTTGTACAACACGTTCGTGACCTTATATGGAAATATTGGTCAGTCACACCAGCCAATCAGAACATTCCTGTTGCTATTTAGCTACCTCTGGGAATATAAGAAAAGCAACAACAACAATAAGATAATGTGTGCCACCCCCTAAGACCTTATCTCACACACTGACATCCAAGTACTTTCTCAGGGTCCTTACTCATTCTGGCAGCAGCTACAGAGAGTCATTCGTGCCATCTGGCATACTTTTTAGCCCATAAAGGTTTAATGGTGCATCGCCACAAAATTTGTACCTGACGATACTTCATTCTTCCGTAGCTATGTCTAGTTGAGTGTATGATTATTATTTGAGTAGCATGCACACAAAGTTTCATGTGCTCAATATTCTATATATACATGGCTAAAGAACTAATCTAACAATGACATAACTACTACAGCAATTGCCTATAATGTCTTCTTTCTACAGTCTCTCAAAGTGTCAAAGTGTCTTCCAAAAGTGTTTCATTTTCCACCTGTGGGCGTGTATTTGGAGTTGTTGGGGTTGCGTTGGTCGGCATGGTTGTTCAGATCAGATTTGGTGCCAGTTCCAGTGTATCCCTTCTCATGACCCTCGTACTTTGAGTTGTTGGGATTGCACTGTTCTCCGTGGTTTTTCAAGTCCGCCTGGGTTCCAGTCCCCTGGTATCCCCTGCGGAACAAGAAACTTGGCTAATTTTTTACACTTACTTTTTTGTTCATACTTGGAGCTGCTCATGATGAGTGACAGACGGCAGTGGTTACGGGTTGAAGTAAGCAGAGTTTGAGGCAATAATGCGGAGCGATACAGCGCGCGAAATTATTATGTGCATCGATGAGCGCGGAGCGCATTGTCGCTTGTTACAATCCCCTCGTTGCGCATGCGCACGGAAGTGTTTTTATTGCTGCCATATGGCACGCCTTATCGAAAAGGCGTTCGGGCACCGTCGTGAAGATCAGTAGTGGTCAGGACAGAGCTCCCTTCTGTTGCCAGCTATCGTTGGACATATCGTTCCTATTCTCTGCTTGAATCGACGAGAGACTATTGAATAGTTTTACTACTTTTCTCTGTAATTGGTATAATCAAGGAGTGTGTAGCTGGATCATATTATGACATTCAACCTGTGCCATCCAGTAGAGAGTCTATAATATTCTGTTACTCAAACTGCTGGGTATATATTAGAGAGTTGGTAGACTCTCTATAATTAGAATGAAATCTCACGTGATCCGCGTACAAAACGACTAAAAACTCGGTGAGAATCACTCCCTAGGCCTTCAAAACATACTAGCAATAGTCTACGGGCCCATATCTACCTATACATGTCCCCCAAGAGCTCATACGCACCTTCAGTCGTCCACGCGAGAATTCGCTCATACGCGATTTCACGATTTTCGTGTCATCATAATTATTCTTCATCTTCTTCTTCTTCTTCTTCTTCTTCTTTAAACCCGCTATCAACAAGAGCAAGAGGGCATTACACAACTAAGACACACAAAGCTACATGACACAATCCCTATCTCTTTGTCTGATCTAATTTTGCCTATGATCAATAGAACAAAGATACAGGGAATAAATCGCGCTTCAACTGGTTAATTGGCCTGAGCAAAACAAATCATTGCTATACTGCAGTCCATGTATAGAAAAGCCACAGCCAGAGTGAAGATAAACTCCTCCCAGGCAACAGGTGTGTTCAAGTGCCAAAAAGGTGTCCGACAAGGTTGTAACTTGTGTCCACTATTATTCATCAGTGGACTAGAAGTTGAATTGGCAAAGAATGAGGCAGGTGTGTCCCCCTGGGGGGAAACAGCATTAGATACCCCGATGTTTGCTGACGACATCATTCTCCTCTCAGCTAGTGCAAATGGACTAAATAAGCAAATTGGCACCCATGAAGAGTTTTGCAGTCAATGGAACCTCAGAATAAACACTGAAAATCTAAAATCTGTGTTTTTGGAGAAAGAAAACATCACCATTTTAAATGCGAGGGAATATACCTTGAGAATGTAGATGCATACAAGTATCTGGGAGTTTGGATATCCAAAAATGGAAAGTTCAATAAGGCTCAAAACCATATCAGCCTACAAGCAAAGAAAGTTGTTCGTGACCTTATACGGAAATATTGGTCAGCAACGACCAGCCAATCAGAACATTCCTGTTGCTATTACCCCTGGGTGGCAGAAAACGTGGTAACAGACAGACGGACAGACAGACGGACACACAACTACCGTAACCCTCGCTGCGCATGCGCGCCGAGGGTTAATTATAAGAAAAGCAACAACAATAACGAGATAATGTGTGCCACCCCCTAAGACCTTATCTCACACTGACATCCAAGTACTTTCTCAGGGGCCTTACTCATTCTGGCGGCCATTCTCCACATGCAGATGACACCGAGTGAGTCAACCTCTATTGCTTTGCAGCTGGTATATAGCTACAGAGAGTCAATAGACATATAGCCACCCTGGCTCTTTCATGTCTATAAAATTAAGCCACGGAGAGGCAGGCAGAGGAAGTGTTGGAGTAAGGTCATTGATGATCTCTTTTCGTCATTAAGTCTGGACAAGGCAGAGTGGTTGCATGATATTCAAAATGGGGATTGCTCCTTGAAGGGCTTTCTGTCTATAGTAGGGGACAGCATTAATGAGAGGGAGATTAGAAGGTTTGAAGAGGGGCTAAATAGCAAAGTAAAGCTGTTATTGTATAAGACATTTAACAAGGTGGTAGAGTTCAAAAAGTACTTGCATGGGAAAAGTGATGCTGGGTCTAGATTAATGTTTAAGTTCAGGTCAGGCACGCATGGGCTAAATGAGGAACTGGGTAGGCATAGGGGGAGGGAGGGGATGAAGGAGTGCCTGTTGTGTGATGATGAGTGTGAAAGTGTGAGTCATGTGTTGTGGGAGTGTCCAGCATATAGTAGTCTTAGGAGCAATTTCTTAGTTGCCCTGCAGGAGAAGCTTGGGGATGATGGGTTTGAGCATTTCCAGTCGCTTGATAGTTTCAGGAAAGCATCCTTTATATTGGGTAGTGAGCTGTGGGAGGATAAATTTGGTTCTTTGCTTCGCCTTGTTAAAGGTTTTATTTCGGATGTTTGGGAGCTAAGAAAGGTTAGGTTATATGGCGATAATCCCAGCGTACAACAGACCCAGTCTCAGATTGCGTCTGGGGAGCTGCAGGGTGTCACTGGTGGAAGGGGTGAGTTGAGGTGTCTGGGAGGTGAGACAGACACCGCATGTTCATATGGTGTATGTTTGTTTGTTAACGGTTCCGCCCATTGCTCTGGGTGCGTGGTGTATGGCTCTAGTGCTATGGCAGCCACCTGAGTATTATTATTATTATTATTATAGCCCAAACCCATCAATTAGCGGTAGCTACCGCGCATGCGCAGTTCGCCGAGGGTTTGCACTTTAGTGCTTTTCATTATAATATGTACTGTGTTACTGCAGGAAAAGACTATCCAATTCAGGCCAGTACGAGAGATGAAATTCTTGTCTGGGTAAAGCCATTATGAAGATGGAGAGGTAGGTAACAATACTTGTGGACTACATCTGTGCCATTGGTGTCCCTAGAGAGGTACCGCTGTACAACACCTAAACAAGTTCATAGGGTTAATGATAGTCACAACTGCCAAATATTTTACCTGTAGCTCCATTGGGTGAAGTGGCGGAGGAATCCGGGGGGTGCGGCCTTGCTGGCTACGGCTCCTAGGTTTACTGAAGCTGTGGCTGTGGCAGATGGCGGTCTCTTGTTCCTCTCCTGTTATCATACCGTTATGATAGGGGATGTCTCTTCATTATCATACCATATCACAATAATCTTATAATCACAGAGGATAATCTCCACTATAATAGGGGATGGCTTTTATCAACACACCACATTTGCTGAATTGGTTGCAGTGGAACTCTCCTCTGAAATGAGGACACCTTTCCTTTCCCCAAGAACAATTCTTGCATACATTAACCCCTGAAATAAGGACACTTTACCTAAAATGGACATTTCCATTGGTGTCTGGAATAGAGGCACTGTAGACGAAAGAGTCCATAATTAATAGTGTCCCAATTTCAATTGCATGCAAGAAACTGTTATAATATAGCGAAAGGAAGGGTGTCCTTATTAGAGAGGTCATGTCCTCAGTTCTTAGAGAAGGGTTCCACTGTATTCCACACAGTTCCGTGTCACTCTATATACATCTTCCTCTCTCCCCCCCCTCCCCCTCCCCCTCCCCCTCCCCTCTGACTCATCAGACGATTCCGACGATGACGAGGAGAACTAACCATGCCAATTAATCAGCCACACCCACACACATGCAAACAACAATATGCGTCCATTCACTGTTATACAAGTAAATAAAAAATTCTGCGAATTAAAAAAGTGTGGAATATAGGGATGCCATAAAAAGCAAGGAGACAAGACAGGGATGACCTGGGCATGTGATGCAGTATTACAATGGGATGATTGCTACATCTTCAAACGGACATTTCTTGCTCATGTAAATTTTACTCCACACAAGCCCTATATTGTCGCCACTCTTACTCATGACATGAGTTTTGAATAGTGTAGTGTGAAGACTGGCAAACTAATTCTGTAGGGAAAGCAGCATTGCAAAACCGGCTACATTGAAGTAAACACGATTCAAAATTGAGGACCTGTCAGAGAGGGCATTTGCTACCAGTCTTACGTCGATAGGAAACGAGTCATAGCTGCACATCATACGATAGAGATCACTTGTGCTTTGTGACAATATAGGGCTTGTGTGGAGTAAAATTTACATGAGCAAGAATGTCCGTTTGAAGATGTAGCAATCATCCCATTGTAATACTGCATCACATGCCCAGGTCATCCCTGTCTTGTCTCCTTGCTTTTTATGGCATCCCTATATTCCACACTTTCGCAGAATTTTTTATTTACTTGTCTCCTTTCCTTTTTTTACGGCATGCACATGCATTGGGGCATAATGTCCATATAAAAAGTAACATGTATTTATTGCCTCGGTCTGTTAGTCGTCATCTACATTTTTCAAACTAGATAAGTGTACAAAGTTATAGGAAAACAGCACTTAATTGGCTGATGATGTTTGTTGGTGTTTACAAACTTGTCATTCGTGTTTCAATGAACTCTTATCATAGCAAATCAGCATGCCAAGTTTCATTGTTAGAGGACCCACAATAAGCAAGTTACAGGCACAAACATAATTTACAAGTATTTATTGCCTGAGGCTGTTTGTTGTTGTTTACTAACTTGTAATTTATGTTTCGATGAACTCTCATCGTTGTAAATCATTGTACCAAGTTTCGTTGTTAGAGGACCCACAATATGCAACTTATAGGCACAAACATCATTTTATTGCCTGAGGCTGTTTGTTGTTGTTTACAAACTTGTAATTTCTGTTTCGATCAACTCTCACCATGGTACATCAGTGTACCAAGTTTCATTGTTAGAGGACCCACCATAAGCAAGTTATAGGCACAAACATCATTAACAAGTATTCATTGCCTGAGGCTGTTTGTTGTTGTTTACTAACTTGTAATTTCTGTTTCGATGAACTCTTATCATGGAACATCAGTATACCAATTTTCATTGTTAGAAGTCCCACCATAAGCACGTTATAGGCAATAATATAGTTTACAAGTTTTTATTGCCTGAGGCTGTTTGTTGTTGTTTACAAACTTGTAATGTTTACATTTTGATACTAATGATGGGTTGCATGTGTGTACAAAGTTTTATCCCTATATTCCACACTTTACCCAGTTAGCACACTTTATTTGCCTCTATTACCTGGGGCTATTTGTTGTTGTTTACATGTAAACAAAATTGTTTACGAAGAAATAAAAATGCTCTTGCACGACCTGTCATGGATTCCAATCTTTGTGCAAAGTTTGATCTCCATATCTTACCTGGTTTTTGAGATACGCTTGTTGAACAACAACAACAAGAAGAAGAAGAAGAAAATTGAAAGTACCAATTATACGATTTAAGCTATTTCTTGGATACATGCTCTTTGCGACGATACAAATTAGTCTGATGTGTCAAACGTTGGATCTGATTGAAATTGAAAGTGAAACCCGAAAATCTCAAATGTATGGGCATAATGCAGGACAACCTGTGTCATCCCTATATACCGTACTTAGTGATATACCGACTCCCAAACTTGTTGTATTGGACCTTATGACTGTTTTTGTAAGCCCAAACGACGTAAATTTTGTCCGCATGGTCTTGATAGACAGTGAAATTCCTCTCTATATTCTGGACACCAATGGGACAGGAGAAAGTGTCGGTCTCATTATAATGGATTGTTCTTTTCAGGAAAGAAAGGTATATATTTTATAGGGGTGAGAGGGTAATGGGAGCGAGGCTTGCATATAGACTCTGTTAAGAATTATACTTTAATCTGGATATCACAATGGTACAGAAGAAATGTCTATATTAGATCTTTCAGGCATTGTATATGGAAAAAAAATGCTGTGCTATGAAAGAGAGATACAGGTGTATACTAGGGGAGCTAAATGGTGTGGACAAGTCTGTAATATTCCTTGCAATAATTATATAACCCTCTGACTCTCTGTGTATGCTTCAAGCAAGAAGAATAGATTATTATGCAGCATGCTTAAGGCTTAACCATGTAATCCCGAACATCAGTACCAGTGTAATTATATTGTTTTCTCTTCTCCTTAATCCAATCCCCGTACCAGTCGTTGTTGCACTGTCTCAGAACACTCATGTTCTGTTTGTTCTTTAAATGAGGAAGATGGATGACAAAGTCGTCGAGAGAAACCAAGAACTTATAGCCAGCCATGTGTAGTTCCAACGCGTGGCTACACTTGTTGAGAAAACGAGCGACAAACCGATGATCGAAAGAAACAACGGACGTATTCATTACATAGTAAGGCTCGTAGTAATTGTCCCAGTGAGCATAGTACGGTTTTTTGGCGAACATCCACTTTAAGTAGTTTGTTGGTTTGTGACCAGGTTCGTACGCGCTCAGGTGAAACGGATGAACTGTTTTATTAAGAAGAAGTTCGATCAATACTGGCTTGTCAGAAGGGATCTGAAATGTCTTGTCGTCTGTTTCAAAAGCTGCGATAACAACGGCAGTCTTACTAATGTCACCAAACTCTCGAGTCATCAGTTTTTCTCGTAGATTCTGGTACAGCTCAGGAGACGGCATGAAATCGACATCCAGAAAGAAGGTGTAGGGAGTGGCCACGTATCTGTGTCCTATCTCTCGCATGTGGTTGGGTGGGTAGGAGGGGCCGAGCCTGAACACCAGGTGGTACGTCACGTTGTCCCTCTCTCGCAGTGCTGTAGAGTTTCCCAAGAAATCTAACACTCTCTGAACCTCTGAATCAGTCACGTGGATGCCCACACTTGCTGGTCCGTCCCAGTGAGTGAGAATCTTCCCCATTAGGTCTAGTCTGTTGTAGTCAAGATGAGTAGCCATGGTAATGTCGTACTCATCTCTGGCAGTATAGCTGTGTCCCAGGACGAAGGGAACCTCTCGTCTCTGGACGACTCTCTCCCATGCATAAACTTCACACATGTTGTAACTTGAGGGTATAGGGACAAGTGGCTCCATATCTTTAGGACACTTTGCCATTTCTCTATGTCTGAGTAACTCTCCGTCATAATTCCTGACAGGCTCACATGCGTCCTCAATCAATGGCGCAGGATCCCTACCTGCTAGCTCCATTACTGCTTTATCAACAGTGTCAGCAGCACTGGATGAGCAGTGATGTCTCCGTAATGCCTGAATCATCTCCGTTTTCTTCAGCGAAGTATCGAGATTTATACCTACTGCCCCCCACCTGCTCAGCCCAAGATCCCCACTATCCTCTGAGCAGTAGGACACACACACAGCTCCACACACTGATATCATGTGATTCTCACGTGACTCAGTTACTGAGTATATCAGGGCCAGATCCACATTCACTACAGACGTCGGTTCTATGGCTATGATAAGACGGACACTGTCTGGTAGAATTAGATGAAGGTTGAGGTAAATTGAAATAACCTGCGAACAGTGGATTAAAGAATTGGCCAGTCTTATAGTCTCCAATGCCTGGTGTAAGTCGTAGTAATCGTGAGACACACGGGGGAGTAGCCAAGTATCGAGCATTGCCTGGAGAATTGTCTTAGCTCTGTCGTCAGTGATAAAGTGGAAATGCAGAGGAGTGGAGCGATGCACGAATACAGACTTTATTGTAGTGTAGAGGTGCCTACCACCCATGCTACCAGTAGCAACCATTGCCATGTGCACAGTTTGACAGACATCACCTTCGTCTCGTGAGGTATTAGTTACAGCAGATGCGGGGATAGTCACAATGTGTGACGAGAGAGAAGGGGGAGAGAAGGAACGGGGAGATATTTGTAGCTGTAAAACCTTGTACGAGGTCCCGAGCCGAAATCTGACGTGAGGCACCATATCAACAACGGCAGAAACATAAAAAATCCTGCGAGGATAAGGCCAACTGTAGAAATCTGCTTGTCGACTTTCGGACACGATGCGAAGATTTTCAGCCTGTCCTTTCTCGCAGGAGGTGGCGACATTGTTAGCTGCACACACAAAGCAGCCTGCACGTGCCGGCGCGCGGCGTCTTAAACCCCGCCCGGCCGGCGGAGAGCTAGAGGTGTACGTACGTCACGCGTGTTTCACGCAATACATTTCGCGGACATTCAGACGCACCCCTGAAATATTTTCCCCCGCATACATGTCCGTAGCAACGTCCTAGCAACCGTTTTACAGGCGGAATGTTTGGCCCTATTCCATACAAACGATTTGAAAACACGCTCCATTCCACCTTTTAGACCCTAGCACATGGCCCAGTAGTGGCCCCCGTCTTTGTCCGGTGAAGTTAGCCCAAGCGGTTTGAGTAACACGCGTCCATTCGGCAGCGGAGTTGTTCGTATTAGACGCCGGTTTTCTACCCACGTGAAGTTTTTCCTGCGCTTTTGCCTGTATTGCGAGAACGTCTAATCCCATCTCTGGAAGGGACAGTTCAAGTCAAGACGGTGCATTTTTTCTGTGGGACAAGACGTGCTCGGTAAGTTCACTATGTACGTATGTTTGTCGGGACTCAGCAACTCTTCTATTTTTGACTGGGGCCTGTAGGATGTCAGTCCGTGGCCGTGCAGCATGTGT
This sequence comes from Geodia barretti, assembly GCA_030341885.1. NCBI lineage: Eukaryota > Metazoa > Porifera > Demospongiae > Tetractinellida > Geodiidae > Geodia > Geodia barretti. The sequence goes on from CASHTH010001919.1 coordinate 35,774, forward strand.
TGGTGCATGATGTGAATTCAGTCGCTTGCAGTGGATCCTGGACACCCCACATGACGGAAGCATGCCCTGTGAGAAAATTAACCTTACTGCATATACACAATTGCACGCTACATAATACACAGGTATGCGACCATTTCTGCAAGCTTGCACGTGGAGGTATATAGGGGGAGGAAATACGTGGCGAGAGGGAGACCAAGAGGACTATATAACGCATCTGTAGGAGTTCTCCAAGTGGTGGAAGTGCGAGTGGATCTGTTTGGCTCATTGTTCTCCCATCAATCCCGAGCCACACCTCCATTGCCTCAGCCACGGAAGCACGTGATCCTCTAGGAGATCATTTTTGGTATCACTGTTGGAATGAGGTCCTGTAGTGGCACAGGAACTGGCTGGTGACATCAGCACTTCCATGCACACAGGACACATGAGAGACGGGTGAGGTGTAGTGCTGCTGCATGTCGGTAGGGGCTCCGGTGCTGTTTGATGTCATCTCTCTCAACCTCAATACCAAAAGCACTTCTCAGTTCTTCTCTGTGACTGGTGCACAAGAAAGAGGTGGACCTGCTCTTTGCCTGCTGAAGCCTCCCTGCACACACCCTACAATGCTTTCCTAGTAACTCTGTGTGGTTCTCTGCTGTTTCTTCCATACTTTACTGTTTTATAATAATGTATAATCATTGGTCCATATTGAGAACGGGGAAAAAACGCACCAGAACTGGGGACTCTTGCTACGGACAGCTGATGGGTATGGCTTCACATGTGTGGAGTATATGGGTGAAGAAAAAACTTCCTTTTGGCGCGCAGTAGCTTGGACAAAACTTCGACACCCACCAGCTGTTTGTGGGTGTTGTGTAGCATGAAAAGAGCGTGCGCGGTAGGTTTCGGTGAAAGATATTATGCGCAGTGTTATAATCGTTAAACGTAAGGTATTCGTACGGGAAACGTTGAACTGCACCGTTTTTTAAACTTGCGTAGCGTCCAGGGATGGAGGAAAGCTTCTGTTTTAGGCAAAGCGGAGCGCGGTTCATTGCGTGGGAGTTAAGCAACGTTTACCGGAATTATCTAAATTAACGTTTTTGTCCGCTTCGTAACACGCGTGACGTGTGTACGTACGTACGTGTGTAAACAGACCGGAGGCGCGCGGGACAGCATGAGGCGCGCACGGACGTCACGTCATGACATGCAACCCTCGGCGCGCATGCGCAGCTAGGGTTACATGGTCTGTGTCTACTAAATTATAAATACTAAGTACGTCTGTGTGTGTGTGTGTGTGTGTCCGTGTGTGTGGTGTTCAACGCTTATCTGGCACTACAAGGCTACGAGGCGGCCTATTAGCGATAACCAGCGGCCTTCAGAACCACCCGAGCCTGAAAAACGAAAGGGCGATTTTCCTGAAACGACTGCGTTCGAGAGATGTGCCGTGAAAACAAGCGAAGACTCTAACTCTAAGGACTACAACGGCTAGCAGAAGAAACGAGCCTCGAGGCAATCACCAGCCGCCCTGGTGGGAGAGGCAGAGGAAAGACAGAGGCAGGGGCTCGCCCACCTCCTGCACTGTACTAAGTATAAATTCAAGGGAAATGTGAAAAGTGTTCCAACGGAGAACTGTGCCCTTACCGTCCACGATCTCCCAGCAGAGAGAAACCGAGCCCGACATGACCAGCCGCCCTGGTGGGAGAGGCAGAGGAAGAGGAGGAGGAGGGCTCGCCCACCTCTGGGCCACTGCTACTCGGTTTAATTCACGGGAAAATGTGAAAAGCGCTCCAAGGGAGAGCTGTGCCCTTACCGTCACGATCTCGTGGCCAGGTATGTCTCTTCAATGGTGTTTTCAGTAAATTGTCATGTAAAGACATAATTATGAAGCTAATGACTTCTCTCTTGGTTTAGGCATCTTGGTTTCTTTCTTTTCATAACGTTAGCTACCTATCATTTTAGTATAGTAAGAGCAATGTCACGACTGTCATGGTCGGGTTCACCTATTGTACCAACATGTTGCTGTGGCCTACTTGGATAGCAGGATGACATATACAGCTGACATTTTTCTTTACTAGAGGAATGCAATGCATTGCTGGCGAGCAACTAGTTGGGCTCGCTTCACTCAGCTAACCATGAAATAAAACTACCAGTTTGGAAGCCACTCTCCAGCCTAGAAGGTAGCTACACTATAAGGATGAACATATGAATGCGGGTCAGATGACCAACTGTATCAACCTTTGGTAAGCTACGTTAAGTTCTTGAACTAACAGAAAAACGTATCAGGAGTGTTTGGAGATCCCAGAAGGATTATCAGTTGGAAATGTTATAGGGAGAGGAGGTAGCAATGTAAAGAAACTCTATTCTATCACAAAGTCATGCTACATTGAAGTTGAAAAGAAAAAGGTATATGCAAACCATGGTTTTTTTGGTTTTTAACCAAGTGCCTTCCACTGTAGGTTTTGATCGTTACAAATGAACAGGGAAAGCTACCACAACTGATAGAGAAAATGCGATTTTATCCCAAGAGGTATAATTATAGAAGCTATATTAATTATGGATTTTTAATAATGTGGGTTTCATAGAGTTATTATGCAACATCTCAATGCTTCATTAATCCACGAGGAGCTACCAGGTACAATTCCTACCATTTCAGAGAGTTAGATGGTCCAATGCTACCAGTTTGTTCGACCACCATGTATAAACTATATGGAACTCCAGAACAGGTTCACCCACATACATAGTCAATGTTTGGTGGTAGCTATTATTGTCTGTTGCAGAACAGGAAGGTGTTGGTGAGATCGCTGATGATGTGAGCCCTGCAGATAAGCCACCTGCTGATCCACGCACTTCACGGAAAAAGAAGAAAGCCAGAGCTACTGCATCCAAGGGGGCTGAGCCAATGGCAAAACCTCTGTAAGAAAAATGTATAGTTCCATGATGTTGTCGTAAACAGTTGGAGATTGTGTGTGTTAGGCTGCATCTCAATACCAAGGAGGATGTCAGAGATTGCTTAACCAGAAGTTTGCAGATGCTGGTTGACGAAAAGGGCGAAAGAAAATTTATCATTCAACTTTCTGCAAGGTTTGATCGACATTTTGGTGATAACAATTACTACCTACTATCCTCGAATACACTTACACAGGCTTGGAAAAGTTATGTGGAGCCGGTTCGAAGGCAGTGTATACAGAAAGGACTACAGTTTGGAAGGTTTAGTTCAGCTTCTCTCTAGCAAGAGTAGCAGAGGCAAGAAGAACTTTAACCCCATGTAAGTTTTTATGTCATATATCGTACAGTAATACATCGTCAATTGCTATAACATAGTGTGGAGTCTGTTGGTGTTCGTCACTTGAGGTCCTCATTTAGTGATAATACAAGTCACTCTATCGAAGTTTTTGACGTGGAAGGAGATTTTGTGTGTGGTGCAAGAGGCTTGGAGGGAGGAACCAGGCTTGATATACGTTTGGTCTTGCAGAGAAGCGTAAAAGGTTGGGCAGGCCTACAAGTTGTGATGGTTAGGAGGAACGAGGCTAAAGAAATTGGCTTTGACGTCCTTCATCTTGAGAGGTGATGTATGTGATTTTGCATATTGAATTTTCCAGCGAGATGTTTTGCACACACAGGAAATATGACATACGTATAGGTCTCTACAACTATGAGTACGTGACGGAAGGAGAGCCTCTCCATGCTGTTGTGAGGGAGATGGTGGGGACCCTGTCGTTCCCTGCTCGTCATCTGGTCCAGTTCAAGCCCAAGATGGCTAGGTGGAACGTCCACGTGTTGCGATGCAAGAGAAAGACGACGTTTCAATTAGACGACAGGTTTGCTGCCACAGTCAACTGCATGTCTGAGCACACATTTGATGTGGAAAAAGGTCGAGTGGTTGAGCTGGACTTGAAAATGGAGCAACACACTCAAGTAGAGGTGAGTATGGTCGGACTGAGATTAAGTGCACGACATAATCAATGTCTTATAAACTGCAGTTGCACAACTTGGCTTGGGAGTGTGCGTTTGGTCGCGATGCAGGTTTCTCCTCAAACCAGGCGCTGTCCTTGCTCATTGAGAGGGGATCAGTTGACACTAGGGAGTTTGACCTTCTTCCCCGTCCCTGACAGGTTGATCACATCATCAGGGACTTTGACATCTTCTGGCACCACCTGGAGTTTCTCACCGACAAGCTAGATGAACTGGATTGACTCTAGTGTATCCATTGTGTTTGTTATTCACGGTTTCTTGTATATATAATAGTCACATGATACAGCTAAAATGACAAGCTCAGCACACCATGCTGGTTACAAATGTGCTACATTCTTTCTCAATTAGTCTTTGTGCTGTCTGAACACTTGCCTAATCCTGCTACAGCACACGCAGCACTTTGAGACAATGCCTAGTTGTAATCCTATTACTGCTGCTCTTTGTTGGCCTGGGTGTTGCCACTTGTCTACAATTTTGTATGCTCTGTAACATAATTGATGATAGAAAAAGGATTCTTATAGCCTCCTTAGAATAGTGTGCGTGTACACGTGCAAAAATGTTGCCAACGTGACTGACACTATAAGCTATACAGCATGCTGCATAGCATGTGACCAAACCAATTCACAAGTGATCAGATTCTGCCTGTTTTGTGCTCTCAAAGCCGAGTGTGAGTCGAATGTGATTAATACGGTGCAGTGTGCGCATGGTGCGCATGCGCAGCGCGGCCGGCCGGGTCAAATAATAGACTGCCGCTCTAGCACGCTCGCTAAAAATGACCACACCCTCAAATTCGAGCCTGAAGTGGTCCGGCCGGAAAACTGGACCGGCCGGACCGCTTGCTATACGGCCATGCAGTGTGTGAGCTAAGATGAGCATTATCAAGGATCAAACTTCTGTGCATGTGTCCACAGACGTTATTCTTTACAAAGCCAAACAGACACCCCTTATGCAGCATGATGGCTGTGTTACCTCATGTTCCCTTTATTGTCTATATTACTACTGGATAATGGTGACAACTAGTATCTGTGTTGTAGCCTAGCAGCCTGTTTAATGACTTCTTGGCTGTGGTTTAGCTACCATCCGAACACTGTCCACTAGTGAAAGACTGAGTGTCTTGATTTTGAAAGAAGAACTCTGCTTTTAATACTCTGAGGACCCAGAGATTGTTCATCACATTTAGTGAGTCACGATACTGCCACTCCTAGAGTGTGTAGTCTCAACAGTCTCATGCAATGTTTAATGAATATTGAACAGCTCACACTATATACATGTAGCTACATGCAGAGAAAGAAAGAAAAGAGAAAGAAAACAGGACTTCAGAAGGGCTACAATTAACATACACAATAACCATAAGGGCTTACTTGGGACTTGCAAAAACACGTGAGCTGATGCACGATGACAGTGAAACGACTAAAACAGGCACAAACAGTAGGACACAGGAGGTATAAAAGTTATCAAAAGGCACCAGAATAATCTGCGATATATAAAATAAATGATTATATAAAAGGTCCAAAATAACATCCATAGGACCACAGCAGCACAAGAATAACATAATAATGAGGTAAAACAATAGTGTAGGGCAGTACCATTAGATCAGAGAGGTCAGCTAGCAAGACCTAGGCATAAAAGGGTGCCCTGGCCTTGAGAACCAGGGATGGTGGGTTAAATGTATGGGTATAGCTAGTATAGCTCCATGCAACAGGTTGCAAGAGGGACATGTGTCATTTCCCTATTGCAAATCGCATCAGTCTACCATAGTGCTACGAAAATACGCGTCACGAAAACGTTTTATGTTGTTTATCCGCTACCCAATCTCTGCGAATGCTAGGATGCCATTTGCACACACGCAATAGGGAAGCGACCTTCTTGGCCAACATGCTTCCCTTTATGCATGCATTGAAGTTGCATACGACTTTTGTCTCATTTTTTAAATTTCGATCAATCATACACAAATAGCATTAAGCTAGTATGTGGTGCATGACTGTATACTGAGAATTTATTATATTCAACCACTCCTCAACGTTGTGTATATATATCTTTGCCTCATTATAAATAGATCTCATGGCTTCCATTCTTGTGCATAGGGAGTGGGCCCTATGCTGTGTCGGTACTTTGTCAAAATTTGTCCCCTACTCCATTCCTCTGCGTATTGTACAATGTAGTTCACAGAAATGTTACTGTTTACAACTGTTAGTCTTAGTCATGAATTTCATTTTCATTGGTATTGTTTGTCCTGTGCTATAGCTCTATGCACGTGGTAGCTAGTTCACAGAACAGTCATATACTGTTTACAAGTCTTCTTGCCCAGTCATGAATTTCGTTGTTACTGAGCTCTAGGAATGAGTAATTTCTCACTATGCACCTAGCATGTTCTTTCTGTTGGGTAGTGCCCACTGCCATCCCCCCCGGGACATTCCCCTCGTACAACACATTCCCCTCATACAACACATTCATGACCTTATACGGAAATATTGGTCAGCCACCGACCAATCAGAACGGTTCATACGAAATTTATGCTGCTGTCCCTGGGAATAACAAAAGCAATAAGATAATGTGTGCCACTTCCTAAGACCTTATCTCACACTGACATCCAAGTACTTTCTCAGGGGCCTTACTCATTCTGGCAGCCATTCCACATGCAGATGAGACCGAGTGAACCAACCTCTATTGCTTTGCAGCTGGTAGCTAGCTACTGAGAGTCATTCGTGCAATCTGCCATTCTTTTTGTCACATAAAAGTTTAATGGTGCATCGCCACAAAATTCATACTTGACCATGCTTCATTCTTCCGTAGCTACGTCTTGAGTGTATGATTATTATTTCAGTAGCATGCACACAAACTTTCATGTGCTCAAGATTCTATGGCTAAAGAATCAATCTAACTTTGATATAACTAGATATATACTACAGCAATTGCCTATAATGTCTTTTTTCTACAGTCTCTCACAAAGCTAAGTGTCTTCTAAAAGTGTTTCATTTTCCACCTTTGGGCGTGTATTTGGAGTTGTTGGGGTTGAGTTGGTCGGCATGGTTGTCCAAATCAGATTTGGTGCCAGTTCCAGGGTATCCCTTCTTATGACCGTCGTACTCCTGGTTGTTGGGATTGCACTGGTCTGAGTGGTTGTCCTTGTCCGCCTTGGTTCCAGTCCCCGGGTATCCCCTGCGGAACAAGAAACTTGGCTAATATTTTACACTTCATTTTTAGTTCATACCCTGAGCTGCTCATGATGAGTGCCAGACGGCGGGTTGAAGTAAGCAGAGTTTGAGGCAATAATCAGCGGAGCGATGCAGCGCGGGAAATTATAATTATGTGCACAGCGCATAGTCGTAACAATCCCCTCGCTGCGCATGCGCACGGAAGTTTATTATTGCGGCGGCCATGCCTTATCGAAAAGGCGTTCGGGCACCGTCGTGAAGATCAGTAGAATCTGTGATGAAGTGGTCAGGAAAGAGCTCCCTTCTGTTGCCGGCTATCGTTGGACAAATCGTTCCTATTCTCTGCTTGAATCTCCAAGCTGGGACGGGAGGTATGTGTTTTCTCTCCCAGCATGTCGTCGCTGCTAGCACAGCGGCGATATGCTGCGATCCGCCACAGCGGCGATATGCTGCGATCCGCCTGAATTACAACGTACGTATACCAAGGCGCTGCAGCAGGGATGAGACCTTGCCGGCTGGCACATGCAACACACATGTACAGAGTGTGAATTGCATGCAACCACCACCACACCTGCATGTATAACCTGTCCAATCTCAACCTTGGGATAAATTACAGTAACTGACGTCTCTTGCATGCAGGGAACCTGAACTTCTTGACTCTGTCAAACTACACAACACTGCCGCGTAATCATGGTGCTGTCAGTGATCGCATCCAAACTAATGGATATTTCTCTTCTGGAGCTTGGAACATCACCGCTCTATATGTACGTGACTGCCACCAGTTATTACTCTGTGTGTTGTGGCTCATCGCCTCAATGGCACTACTAGTAAAATAATGTATACTGTAGCAGCTATAACTTAAAAAATCGAGCTGACTTAACTTACATTATGCCTTTTGTCAATTACGAATATTAGTACATACCTGCTTGTCACGTTGATTGTGAGAGGTCAAAGTTTCCAAGGGGGGGGAAATCTTTTCCCTCCTTAAATTAAACTCTGAAAATGACTGTTGCATGGCATTACTAGGAGAGATATCGCACTTTTAGGCGGACAAGAAGACCAGTTATCATCTGCACATGCTAAAAGCAAGCATGGGCCTTAATATTATACCTCACTCTTCATGTGTATAGTACTAACAAAACTAAGTGGAGTAGTACTTGACACTGCTAGTCTCCGTTATTAGGCATGGAAGGCATGTTCCCCAGTATCACCTTGTCCTAAACATTGTTTGGTGTTCACATCTGAAAAGTATGCCTATATGCTGTAAAACCGGAAATATTGGCGCTCCATTAAATTTAGCGAATTTGGCGTTAAGAAATAAATCGCTAAAATTAATTGTCCGCCAAAATTGTTTCTATAAGAGGTACAAAGTTAACCACAACTTACAAAACGCTAATATTAATGGCCGCCAATATGTGGAGTCTGAGTAAAACACTAAATATAATGGCTGCCAATATTTCCGGTTTTACGGTAATTAACCCTCGGCGCGCATGCACAGCGAGGGTTACAGTAGTTGGTTTGTCTGTGTGTGTGTCGACGCTTATTCTGGCACTACAGGCTACGAGGTGGCCTATTAGTGATACCAGCCGCTTCAGAACTACGCGAACCTGAATAATAAAAGGGCGATTTTCCTGAAACGACTGCGTTCGAGAGATGTGCCGTGAAAACAAGCGAAAAAGCCAATATGCATAATCACACTGGGCTTACCTCGACCTGATCCGCTCGCTCTGTGTACCTTGGAGGCTCGGGAAGTCACAACGAATGGCATATATCAACTCCCGCATGCTATCTACTACTGTATCTAGCCCGTGTCAGACTCTCCGCGAGCTACTAGCGGGAGACCACGAGTAAACGCATACAAACAGCCCAGCCCATCAATTGGCAGTATCGCACATGCACAGTTCGCCGAGGGTTTGCACTTTAGTGCTTTTCATTATTATTGTGAACTACACTGAAGCATAATGGGTGGTAGCACTGCACTACTTCCTACTTGCCTGATGTGGTTATTACTTGTGGTTTTTTTCACACTGCAGGTAAACAGTAATGGTTTCATCTCGGTATATCCTGCTAAAAAGTACAGACCTGGATTAATAAGGGACAACAATGAACCACCCATCATAGCCCCGTACTCAGCCCAGACTGACACCAGGCTATCAGGGAGTGTCCGGTTCACTCAGTTCACGTCGTACGATAGACTCCAGATGACTATTGTCAGTGACTTCATCAGATCCCACACCAATCACCCCTTCAGTGGAACTAGGATGATGGTCGTAGAGTGGAGGGACGTTGCTAAATATGGTGGATCTGCAGTGAGTTCATTACATATCAAATACTGACTTGCCGCAAATGAAAAAAACAACAAGGACTGCAACTTTTTGACGAGAGATGGTACTTACGTTGTTTTCCCATTCACCAGAACCACTTCCAGTGAACTAAGTACATACTCAATTGCATTCGACATGTTATTGTGGATATGTACGTACGTTTGTCTTCATTTGTTTCTACCACACAGAGTACTACAAGTACGTTTCAAGCGGTTCTGATCACCAATGGGACGGACTCCTACGCAGTGTTCATCTATGAGTGTGGAGGGATGGAGTGGGGTGGGGCCGAGATAGGCTGGCAGGCTCGCCGAACCTACCATACCAATAAGGTCCAGGAAGCTCACTACGTCAGTGGTAGTGTCGAGTCAGCTGATATTGGGTGTCTCTATTCCAGCAACCACAGTGCCATCGTCTACAGACTATATGGAGGTTTGCCCGCAGTAAAATTCCGCGGAAAAGTATACTCCATCAGGCCTTTGCTTGCTTGGTGTATGTGTATACTAGGAATGCGCATGCGCACATTTTGCCTCGCGCCTGCCAGCCAATGCGTAAACAGTCCGACTGAGGCCGCTCGTGCACGCACTCTACTGACTGCGCGCGAAGCCAGACTTCCTACGAATCTGCGCGCACGGCGGAAATTGACATTCCTAAGCGTGACTAATTGACATTCCCTAAGCATGACTAATTGACATTCTTAAGCGTGACCGACACGTACGTACGTACGTACGAGAATACAACCCGGAGTAGTAGCCTCGGGCTAATGCGCTCGGCAACTAACTATGGGGATTCTAAGGATGTTTGACTGCAATTAATCATAGGGGAATTGTAGAGTATTCTTTTTATGGGCATTGTAATGCGCTCCAACACGCATGATTATTGTTTTCAACATGTTTGTGGTCTACTTCTATGTTAATAATACAATTTTGTCTTTTTATCTGTGTAGGATGCAAGGCTTTTGATTGGTTGTGTGACTGTGGCACTTGTGTGGCTAGCCAAAAGAGGTGCAACGGGTATCGTGACTGCAGAGATGGTACTGATGAACAAGAATGTCAAAACAGAGCATCTGCTAGTAAGAAAGTTGTCCACGAGTAAGTACTAATAGGCAGTAGGCAGGCTTGATTATCACTTATCACAATGACCACTTTTTTTTTACTATGACGAGACACAAGTCTGTGCTTCAGCCAGCCATTTCCCCCCCAATTCAGTCCGAAGATGTGATTTCCAGTGTGACAACAGGAGGTGTTTGGGGCTGGTGAGGCAAGTATCAATGTACCAGCCTGTATACAGTTCAGTAGTAGTCATGTTCATTCTTACGTACACGGGAAGCCTCTGTGGAACAAAGCCTATATACAGTATATACCCTAGGGACACTGATACACTGAGCCTAATGTTGCAACTTGAATCAGTTGTACGTATATTATATGTATGTATGTATGTATGCTGGCTTCATTGCCACGGCCCAATCCGCATGCCAGGATTGCGATTTCGAGTTTTGGCTCGGTACTGGCCTTGACCAGCAGGAGTGGGGAGGGGCCTAGGCTCCAAACCACGAATGTCTGGGATGGTCAGCACATACCACCAGTGGCAAAGCCTTGTGGGGATGTATCTCATTAGTTCAAAACCACAAGTACTGCGCTCCTGGTAGCCTTTATAAACTCGAGATACCAGAGAGAGAAGTTATGGTATGCTCTGCTGATGAGGGCCAAAGCTCCGCTTCTTTTTTTCTCTTGGCATCACATGGTCTAATACCTTCATGTATGTATGTATGTACTAACTGGCTGGACCCCCAAGGCATAACTAGCTTTTTTTACTTGTTTTGTTTATGTCGTTTTCGTTGATTGATTAATAGTGTATCTTCATTTCTGTCCCTGCAGCCACATTGGACATGGATGTGAGATAATTTCTAGGAAACAATAAATAATTCTGTGCACTCTCGAGCGAAGACTCTAACTCTAAGGACTACAACTGTTAGCAGAAGAAACCGAGCTCGAGGCCATGACGAGCCGCCCTGGTGGGAGAGGCAGAGGAAGAGGAGGAGGGCTCGCCACCTCAGGCCACTGTACTAAGTATGAATTCACGGGGAAATGTGAAAAGCGTTCCAACGGAGAACTGTGCCCCTACCGTCACGATCTCGTGGCCAGGTATGTCATGAGTTGTCTCTTCAACGGTGTTTTCAGTAATTTGTCATGTAAATTATGAAGGCTAAATGACTTTCTCTCTTGGTTTAGGCATGTTTGGTTTTCTTTCTTTTTCATAACGTTAGCTACCTATCTAGTATAGTAGAGAGCTAATGTCGCGACCGTCATGGCCGGGTTCACCTATTGTACCAACATGTAGCTGTGGCCTACTTAGGATAGCAGGATGAGTATAGCTATACAGCTGACATTTTTCTTTACTAGCAACGCATTGTTGGCGAGCAACTAGTTGGGCTCGCTTCACTCAGCTAACCATGAAATAAAACTACCAGTTTGGAAGTGATTAATTATCCACTCTCCAGCCTAAGGTAGCTACACTATAAGGATGAACATAATTATACCTATGAATGCGGGTCAGATGACCAACTGTATCAACCTTTGGTAAACTACATGGTGTTCTTGAACTAACAGAAAAACGTATCAGGAGTGTTTGGAGATCCCAGAAGGATTATCAGTTGGAAATGTTGTAGGGAGAGGAGGTAGCAATGTAAAGAAACTCTATTCTATCACAAAGTCATGCTACATTGAAGTTGAAAAGAAAAAGGTATATGCAAACCATGGTTTTCTTATTATTAAACCAAGTGCCTTCCGTTCTAGGTTTTGATTATTACAAATGGACAGGGAAAGCTACCACAACGAATAGAGAAAATGCAGCAGATTTTATCCCAAGAGGTATATAGAAGCTATAATATAAATCATTAATTATGGATTTTTAATAATATGGGTTTCATAGAGTTATTATGCAACATCTCAATGCTTCATTAATCCGCGGCGGGGAGCTACCAGGTACAATTCCTACCATTTCAGACAGTTGGATGGTCCAATGCTACCAGTTTGTTCGACCACCATGTATGAACTATATGGAAGTCCAGAACAGGTTCACCCGCATACATAGTCAATGATATTGTCTGTTGCATAACAGGAAAGTGTTGGTGAGATCACTGATGATGTGAGCCCTGCAGATAAGCCATCTGCTCATCCACACACTTCACAGAAAAAGAAGAAAGCCAGAGCTACTGCATCCAAGGGGGCTGAGCCAATGCCAAAACCTCTGTAAGAAAATTTACAGTTCCATCATGTTGTCGTAAACAGTTGGAGATTGTGTGTTAGACTGCATCTCAATACCAAGGAGGGTGTCAGAGATTGCTTAACCAAAGGTTTGCAGATGCTGGTTGACGAAAAGGGCGAAAGAAAATTTATCATTCAACTTTCTGCAAGGTTTGATCGACATTTTGGTGATAACAATTAGTACTATCCTCGAATACACTTACACAGGCTTGGAAAAGTTATGTGGAGCCGGTTCAAAGGCAGTGTATACAGAAAGGACTACAGTTTGGAAGGTTTAGTTCAGCTTCTCTCTAGCAAGAGTAGCATGGGCAAGAATATCTTTAACCCCATGTAAGTTTTTATGTCATATATCGTACAGTAATACATCGTCAATTGCAATAACATAGTGTGGAATCTGCTGGTGTTCGTCACTTGAGGTCTTCATTTAGTGATAAAAAAGTCACTCTATCGAAGTTTTTTGACGTGTGAAGGAGATTTTGTGTGTGGTTGCAAGATGCCTGGAGGGAGGGGAAACCAGGCTGATATACGTTGGTCTTGCAGAGAAGCGTATAATTTAAAAGGTCAGGCAGGGCCTGACAAGTTGTGATGGTTAGGAGGAACTAGGCTAAAGAAATGGCTTTGACGTCCTTCATCTTGAGAGGTGATGTATGTGATTTTGCATATTGAATTTTCCAGCGAGATGTTTTGCACACACAGGCAGGTTTGCTGCCACAGTCAACTGCATGTCTGAGTACACATTTGATGTGGAGAAAGGTCAAGTGATTGAGCTGGACTTGAAAATGGAGCAACACACTGAAGTAGAGGTGAGCATAGTCAGACTGAGATTAACCGTGCACGACATAATCAATGTCTTTGTTAACTGCAGCTGCCACAACTTGGCTTGGGGAATGTGCGTTTGGTCGCGATGCAGGCTTCTCCTCAAACCAGGCGGCTGTCCTTGCTCATTGAGAGGGGATCAGGTCAACACGAGGGAGTTTGACTCTTCTTCCCCGTTCACCTGGCAGGTTGATCACATCATCAGGGACTTTGACATCTTCTGGCACCACCTGGAGTTTCTCACGACAAGCTAGATTGAACTGGATTGACTCTAGTGTATCCATTTGTGTTTTGATATTCACGGTTTCTTTGTACTTATAATAGTCAAATGATCACAGCTTCTAAAATGGACAAGCTCAGCACACCATGCTGGTTTACCACAAATGGCTTGCTACATGCTTCTCATAGTCTTTGTGCTGGTTCTGTGAAAACACGACACTATCCTGCTATACAGCACACGGGAGCACCAGCCACTTGAGGACAATGCGGCCTCAGTTGTATGTATCCTATACTGCTGCTCTTTGTTGGCGCTGGGTGTGCCACTTGTCTACAATTTGTCTGCAGTTGTAGCCTGTGTGTGTGAGACTGAGTTGAGTTGGGAGCGCATTGTCAGGATCAGTACACTCCTGTGATGTTATTTACAGAGGCAAACATGAGGCACCACTTGGTATATAGCACGACGTATGACAGCGCTGTGTTACCTAATGTTCCATTTGATAGTTTTTATTATTATGTTGCGTGATGTATACTAATGGAAATGCTGGGTGGAAATGTATGGAGGGAAAAAATTAGACAACTAGTACAATATTTTATACTTGTGTTTTTACTACTGTGATAGATTTTTATTTTAGGCTTTTGTGGTGGAAAGGTGGAAAAGGAAAGGAAGGTTGAATGAATGAGAAAAAGGAAGGTGTTGATTGGTGAAAATGTGATGACATTGAAAAAAAACACTCATGTTTTCTGCATTCCCTTGCTTTGCTATTGACCCCACCTCATTAATCAGAAAGCAGCCGGTTTTAGTTTTGTTTGGCTGTGGTTGTGTGATTTGTTTGTGTGGTGGTTTACTGTCCACTAGTGAACGGCTGGATAGTGTCTTGATTTGCAGAAGAAGAACTCTGCTTATTAAATACCTCTGAGGACCCAGAGGATTGTTCATCACATTTAGGAGTCACGATACCACCAACTCCTCCTAGAGTCGTGTTGTAGTCTCAAACTGTGTAAATCTAATCTTGACATAATAAATTATTCTGCTATAGGCGGGTTTTAAAACATTATGTGACCACTACTCTCTTTTCAGAACCCCTGAAGCTCACGGTTCCCCAGGTATCGGAGCAAGAGAGGAGAGCTCCTCAGTTAGCCCAAACAGCATCACTTAGAATTTGTACTCCCTATGAATATTTAATAATAAGAGGACTCCAGGGGAGGGGGGAACACAGTCAGTCTGGGTCAACATTATGCATGAGTCGTGGCAGGGGCCATTACATACTGGTAGAGAAGTTTTTTAGAAGATGGTACTGTAACTGTGACACACTAACCACAAACCTACATGGTGTTTGTTAATTTTGTTATTGTGTTAAGGACAAAGCTCAAGTATGGGTTACAGCTTAGTTATAGACTCCGTGCAATTAGGTTGCAAGAGGAAACATCTGTTCATTTCCCATAACGTGTTGGGCCACATTGCCATCGTCTAACATAGTGCTACGAAAAATATTGCGTCACGAACGCACTATTGTGGTTATCTGCTACACACATACGCTCTACGAATGCGCGCAATAGGGAGGAAGCGACCTTCGGCCACCATACTTCCGTTTATGATGCATGGAAGTTGCATAAGACTTTGTGTCTCTTAACGAGTATATCTTGCCTCATATGAAGCTAGATCTCAAGCTTCCATCTGTGCATAGGAGTGGGCTCTATATGTGTCGGTACTTTGTCAAAAAAAAGGAGTGGACATTTGTGTCCCCTACTCTATTCCTGTGTGTATTGCGCAGTGTAGTTCACAGACGTTACTGTTACCACTGTTAGTTTAGTCATAATTCATTTTCATTGGATTGTTTGTCCCTGTGCTATAGCTCTATGCTGTGGTAGTAGCTAGTTCACAGAACGGTTATACACTGTTTACAAGTCTTCTTGCTCATCATGAATTTCGTTGTTACTGAGTTTCAGCTCTAGGATACGTAAGTAATTCCTCACTATGCGCCTAGCATGTTCTTTCTGTTGGGAAGTGCCCACTGCCGGGCCCCCCCCGGGAAATTCCCCTCGTACAACACATCTCCCCTCATACAACACGCTCATGCATGACCTTATATGGAGATATTGGTCCAGCCACCGACCAATCAGAACGTTCATACGAAATTTCTGTCCCTGGGAATAACAAAGCAATAAGATAATGTGTGCCACTCCCAAAGAGTCTGAAACGGGCTAACTACAGTGTAGATAGCATGCGGGAGTCGATACACGCCCTTCGTTGTGACTTCTTGTGCCTCCGAGGTACACAGAGCAAGCAGATCAGGTCGAGTGTAAGCTAGTTCTAATTAGCATATTGGCTTGGTCACTTGGTTTTCACGCCACAACTTCTGAACGCGGCACTTTTACGAAAATCGCCATTTTTTTAAATCAAGCCAGTGTAGCGCTGAACCCGTTGGTGTCGCTATTTTACCTGTTTGTTGCACGTGGTGGCAGAAAACGTGGTAACAGACGGACAGACAGACAGACAGACAGACAGACGGACAAACCAGTACTATAACCCTCGCTGCGCATGCACGCCGAGGGTTAATAACAAGATAATGTGTGCCACTTCCTAAGACCTTATCTCACACTGACATCCAAGTAGTTACTTTCTCAGGGTCCTTACTCATTCTGGCAGCCATTCCACATGCAGATAACACCGAGTGAATCAACCTCTATTGCTTTGCAGCTGGTAGCTACTGAGAGCCATTCGTGCAATCTGGCATATTTTTGCCCCATAAAGGTTTAATGGTGCATCGCCACAAAATTCGTACCTGACGATACTTCATTCTTCTCGTAGCTACATCTAGTTGAGTGTATGATTATTATTTCAGTAGCGTGCACACAAACTTTCATGTGCTCAATATTCTATACATGGCAAAGAACTAATCCAACAATGATATACTACTACACAGCAATTGCCTATAATGTCTTCTTTCTACAGTCTCTCAAGTGTCTTCCAAATGTGTTTCATTTTCCACCTTTGGGCGTGTAGTTGGGGTTGTTGGGGTTGAGTTGGTTGGCATGGTTGTCCAAATCAGATTTGGTGGCCAGTTCCAGTGTATCCCTTCTCATGACCGTCGTACTTGGTTGTTGGGATTTGCACTGGTCTGCGTGGTTGTCCTTGTCCGCCTGGGTTCCAGTCCCCCTGAGTATCCCCTGCTGAACAAGTAGAACTTGGCTAATTTTTTACACTTACTTCTTTGTTCATACCCTGCTCATGATGAGTGACAGACGGCAGTGTTTACGGTTGAAGTAAGCAGAGTTTGAGGCAATAATCAGCGGAGCGATGCAGCGCGCGAAATTATATGTGTGCGAGGAGCGCATTGTCGCTTGTTATGTAACACTCATATCCCCTCTCAGCGCATGCGCACGTACGTTTATTATTGCTTGGCGGCCACGCCTTATATATCGAAAGGCGTTCGGGCACTGTCGTAGATCAGTGATGAAGTGGTCAGAAAGAGCCACCCTTCCGTTGCCGATACCTACCAACATGCAGGGATATTTTTTCCTTGGGCCTGTTTTTTTATTTATGATATATTTTCCTTGATTGACAAAAACTGACAGGTACAGAAGTGATGGTACACTAGCACACATAAAAAACATACAAAGTATTAGGATGGAGTTAGTGATGATCTTGATGAGGCTTTGCTCTGTAGCTGTCTTTGCTGCTGAAGTTCATGGAGGTCAAGGGTCACGATGTGCGCGCGCACAATACCGGCAGCCAAACGCGCGCGCGCGTCCGGTCTGATCCCCATGCGCGGGAGCGCAGCACTTCCCGGGATTTATGAAATTTCCCGGGATACCGGGATGCAATCCAATTTTCCCGGTATATTCCGGGATGGTTAGTAGGTATGGGTATGTGTTTTCTCTCCCAGTGTCTATTACACAACCGATGTTGCAATTTGAGATCATGTCGTCGCTGCTAGCACAGCGACGATATGCTGCGATCCGCCTGAATTACAACGTACGTATACCAAGGCGCTGTGCAATCCGCTGTGCACGCGTATTACCAGGCGAGTTGACAGACCTGCAGAGCAACTCTCAGCCTCCAGTGCCTTCTGTAAGTAAGTGTGCACATTTCCAACTGGCTAGCTTGCTGTTGATTTGCACGAGGAGCAACTTAGCAGAGTCTGCGCGGTGTTACGCGAGCCTTGCGGGGGCGCCCGAATGGGCCCTCATTGTTTGTCCCCCCCCAGGTTGTAGCCTGATTACCAAAGCCTGGCCATGAAACAACAACCAATGTGCAATTACCTAATTACATCCTTGTTGAAGACAATACATGGGATGAAGGTGGTATCTAGCCCCTTCAGGCACTAGCAGCTCATTAGCTACTGCTTTCAGTTTGTCTATGGTAGCCTATCTACAACATACTCATGAACATCAGAGTGACTGTAACAGTAAATGCAGTGTTGTCATAAGCTGTTAAAAATAGTGGAAACAAGTGGAAAAATCATTTATCTTCAAAATGAAGGGGGATATAGGGATGGCTTGAAGCACCAAAAAGGAAGAAACAAGGTGTCATTACACAGCAAAGATGCACAAAGCTACATGACACCATCCCTAGCTATCTTTGTTTTTTTGTTTATAAGCAAAGTTTAATGTCGAACAAAGATATAGGGATGGTGTCATGTAGCTTTGTGCATCTTTGCTGTGTAATGACCCCATTGTTTCTTCGTTGTTGGTGCTTCAAGCCATCCCTAATCCCCCTTCATTTTGAAGAAATGATTTTTCCACTTGTATACAATTCATTTCTGTTACTATAAGACATATAGCCACCCTGGCCCTTTCATGTCTATAAAATTATTATTATTATTATTATTATTATTATTATAGCCCAAACCCATCAATTAGCGGTACCGCGAATGCGCAGTTCGCTGAGGGTTTGCACTTTAGTGCTTTTCATTATGACTGTTTTTGTAAGCCCAAACGACGTAAATTTTGGCCGCATGGTCTTGATAGACAGTGAAATCCCTCTATATATTCTGGACACCAATGGGACAGGAGAAAGTGTCGGTCGTGGGATTGTTCTTTTCAGGAAAGAAAAGTATATATTTTATAAGAGTGTGTCGAGGGTAATGGGAGCGAGGCTTGCATAGACTCTGTGAAGAGAAGAAACATAATTATACTTTAATCTGGACATCACAATGGTACAGAAGAAATTGTCCATATTAGATCTTCATGCAGGCATTGTATACGTATAGGTTAGATCACTGGAACGAGTCACTACGAGGTTTGAATAACCCGAGGGGGAGGGGTGAGAATGACGCAATAGTGACCGAGGCGGAGCCGAGGTCACTATTGCGTCATTCTCCTCCCGACCCACGAGGGTTTTCAAACCGAGGAGAGACGAGTTCAGTGGTCTAACTGGCTTAGAACCGCGGTACGGAGAGCGCAGTTTCGCTTAGTCTTTTCGATAGTGTGCAAGACCCGTTACCCAGTTGGCTCTGCCCGCCAGAATTTAGGCTGGGAAACGGCGAAGGCCCATTTGGTCATAGCTTAGAGACTGCCGCCGAGCGGGACGAGTTCATCGCAGCAACTGGACGGATATATCCTGCAAGCCCCGCCGGAGCAAGACACTGCCACTGGAGCGCTCAGCCCGCGTCGCTTGATCTGGACGCGGTTTGTTGTTTGTCGCAAGTCAGACTGACGTTGAAATCAGCTACATGGCTCTGCACCGGGAAACGCCTGACTAGCGACCAACAACAAATCGTCGTCCAAGCGACGCGGGCTGAGCGCTGCGATGCTTGTATGATGAGCTCGGCGGCAGTCTTGAAGCTAGGAGCAAATGGGCCTTCCCACTCCTTGATTATTATGGATTTGACCTTTGTGAAACCTGTGATCTAAATTCTTCACAGTGATCTAACTTGCAACTTAGAGACTTAGTACTTAGATACCTGGCAGACACAGTACTACGGGTTTTAGACACTTGATTTCTACACTCAACATCAAAGGGAATTATTCATGAGAGGTTCTAAGCAAATGAAACGTTGTGCTATGAGAGAGAGATACAGGTGTATACTAGGGGAG
>CASHTH010001920.1:0-31368 GCA_030341885.1 Geodia barretti
GAGAGAGGCGGGAGGAGCGGTGGTTAGAACGGGGGGGGAAGTGGAGGGAAAGGGAGAGTCCCGCCCCCGCTATCGATTTATCCTTTTTTGGGCAATTGATGCGTAAAGATACTTTTAACTCTCTATAATCCATGATCCAGTTGTATCTGGAGAAACGCTTTGGCTCTCTGTCGTTAAATCGTCTCTCCTTCCCTTCCATCCCAGTTTCGTTCCGCCTGTAATGAACCAATGTCAGTATAAGTATAAAATAGTGTATATACCTATACGTAGCTGCACAAGGAGAATTTTAAAGCTACTACCTCGTTTCTCGTGGCTATCTCCGCTAATAGTTTAGAAGAGCCAGCAAGTTGCTCAACGAGATGGACCGTTTCTGTACTACTGACTGCTTCACAGTGCCGCAACCAGGCCTTCATCCTTCCGGTCGTTAGTTTCTTCTTCATCGACAGTCATATGTGGGGATAGAGGTTCGATGTCAGCCGCAGCTCTCCGGATGTATCTGAGCTCAGCATTGCTCTGAAAAGGCAGTTGACGGTGGCACATGACAATGATATTTACTTGTCCGAGCGCGAGGACGCGCCTGCAGCCTCCTTGTGATTTTTCACCGGGACGACCCGATAGGTGACGGCGACGCTCCCGTGGGTCATCGTTGCACACGCCTCAGGGTGAGCCTCCTGTGTGATGGAGTAGGTTCCCCTGGGTAGAGATAGAGACGAGGCTCTGCTAACAGGTTTTGAGCTCACTAATAGCGCCTCTTCTCCGATTATATCGCTGGAGACGGAGTGGCGGTACGCACTGTCATGGTGGTACGCTCGCACGTTGTCTGCTAGGTCTTTACGGTTGATATCGCAAAGTAATTCAGCCAGAGGATTCGTGTTGCTTGGTGAGAACACGCCTTGCTTTTCCAACACTGCCAAAACGTCGAGACCGGTCCTCACATTTTCGCTCGTTATCTCGCTAATAAACTTGATTTTCTTTACGTCAACATTGTCATCGAGTTTTTCCGAGATGTCACAAAGAAGTTTTCTAAACTCTCTTCTCCGCCCCGAATAGCCAGAGGTTGTGGCTGTCGAGTAGCTTAGAGCTTCTGCCATTTTTCTGCTACAGGGTGCTCTTGGGCATTGGGGATCTAATTCTCCAGTGGAAAGACTGTATTGACAGAAAAATGCAAACAATTCTAAGCATGATAAGCTTAAAAATGCAAAGCATGATAAAGCAAGGTGATCCATATTATTTTGAGCACACCGCAGGTTGGGATATAGGTACATAGCTGCATACTGGTGACCCAATGGCACACAACAAATATTTGTGCACTGACATACCTAATAATACTCTGGTGTCGTGGGGAACATAATACCCTTGAACAATACTCTTTTTTTCAGAGTTAAGACAGACCCTGAGTGGGGGTATATATTATATACAGGCAAAGGGGTTGGCGTCATGGACTTCGTGCGCATGCGCGCGCATCGGGTTACGTAATAACCCCCGCGCGCTCAGTCTGTTTACGTCGTTGGTGAGAGACTAGACGCCTGTACACCACTGCAAGGTACCCCGGGTTTATCTCCAACGCTCCGTGAGAGGAAGATACACCAGAGATGGCTGCATGTAAGCGACTAGTCGGCTCATGGAATGGAAAGAGAGGTAAACGGTAATGTTCCTATTTAGCGCCATCATCAACACCATGAACATTTACTGTTCTAGTCGCATTTCCTATGTCTCTGCTCATGTATATGTGTCCTGTATAGCAGATAGTCTAATGGAAAAAGAACATATTCTCTCGATAAAGGTCTCTGACCTGGTTGAACCGTTCCTCGAGTTACAGCCACCACGCTCAGTCTACTGACGTAGGTACATACTACCACTGCTCATGTACATTCTAGACTGAACTATATGCCTAATGAGACGTTTACGTAGTGTTGTGATCAGGTCCGTATTGGCTAGTAAATCTTAGATTAATCTGAGGAACCTTTGACACAAAGTCATGCAGCACTTGTAAGAGTAACCTCTGTACTACATACAGAATTATGTATAGCATATTGAATTGTCTCTTGGTTGTAGCGACATATGGTAACCTGAAGACGAGGACATGAGATCTCACCAACCTCTATGGCAGGACACGACTGAAGCGAAAGGGAGCTTATGGCCAGCAGTGTGAGTGAACACATATACACTGGGTTCTTCTCTGTCTATCACACTCACGTGTGATTAATATGCACATGATCCCTATCTCTCCCTCTCTCCATTTGTTTCTCATTTTGCTCTCCTTCTTTGTTGTATACGTTTCTTCTTTTTCCTTTCCTCGCAGATGCTCACATTCTTTCCCTGTCTGGTCCTGTTTGCTCTCTCTCTCCGTCTGAACGTCCTCCGCTCCATCCCGTATCCTCCTCCCTCCCTCCTCCCTCCCACCCTCCGGGTGAGTGTTGTTTACGACAAGGAGAGTAATCCTCAGTCAGACTGGATTCTGGAGGAGGTGAGAGAGTCGGGGCGTAGAGAAGAGGAGGAGCTGGGTTCCATCTGGAATGAAGTGGGATTCATGACAAGCTTCTGACGGACGTTGTGAGAACAATTGCAGGCTACAAAAGACTCTGAAGCTCTGGAAGTAATGGGCAGAAAAGGAGGTGGTGGTGGTACTGAAGATAGGCAAGAGTAATAAGTGTATAGGTACAGCGAGAAAGTGTTGCTATTCCACCCTCCAACGATAGTCAAAGTATTAGGATGGTTGGTTTGTCATTTGTCATTTGTTGTTTGGTTTACTACTCACGTCCTGCAAGAATGCACTCCACTATAGTCAAAGTATCAGGATGGTTGGGTGTTGTTGTTTGTTTACTCACGTCTCCTGCAAGAAAGGCACTCCACACTATAGTCAAAGTATCAGGGATGGGTGGTTGGGTTGTGTGATCTTTCACCCGGCTTTCTACTCCTCTCTCCTTCTTTACGACGTCCCTGCAAGAAATGACTCCAACTATAGTCAAAGTATTAGGATGGTTGGTTTGTTGCTTACATGTCCCTACAAATGCAAAACTGTTCAAACCCTTGTTGGGAGGGTGGTAATGAAGGAAAAGCCGCTAAATAGGTGTATAGGTCACAGTGAGATAGGTTGCTATTTCCACCCCTCCACTATAGTCAAAGTAGTAGAGATTGGTGGTTTGTCATTTCGTACTCGCATAGCTGCACAAAAATGCCAACCGTTTAAAAAACCCTTGTGCGGAAGGGGTGAAAGAGTGAGATAAATAAGTGTATACTAGGTAACAGCGAGAAGTGTTCTATTCCACCCCTCCAACTATAGTCAAAGTTATTAGGGATGGTTTGTTTTTCATTGTCCACTCGCGGGGGTTAGAAGGAGTGGGGAATTAGAGGATGAGGAGTACCATTAGAGGACATAGGTGCCCAGTTTTAGTCAGTCAGACCTAAGCTACATAATGCCCTTCATCTTTTTGTATAGTACATATGTAGGTACTACAGAATCGCGTTCTCGCGCCACTCCACTCTCATCCTGAGTTATATCGCTCCTCCCTCAGCGCGTCGCTGCACTCCTTATCTCCTCTCCCTCCCACTCTCCTTTTATATACGTACCTTCCCTCCCTCCCCTCCTCCTCCCTCAAGTCCCAAGTATCTGGTGGTGAATGCAGACGAGGGAGAGCCGGGGACGTGTAAGGACCGCGAGATCATGAGACACGATCCTCACAAGTTGGTGGAGGGATGTCTGGTCGCTGGCATGGCCATGGGAGCCAGAACTGGTCTGTGCATATCACATACAGTACGTGTGTACACAATCTCTTGTAAGAAGTCTTTTACCTAAACACTTGCAAACCGCGCTTAGTGCGTAAAAGTTTATTGTGTGTGTTTGGTTGACTGATTGATAGTCTATGTTGAATCTGAAAGACGGATTCACAGAACAGAAATACGAGAAAGATGTCGAATAATTATGGTTTGTAAGATTTAATCTTCGTGCAATAAGCGAGAAACTGTGGCTGTTTGTGTGAACGAACAATGTGGAAACCCTGTTAAAGTTTATTGGGGAAATTTTTAATCATTACCGAATCTTAGAAACTTTATCCCTTAATAGCACTATGCACAGAAATCTGCCCATTTCTATGGCTGCATGCTGCCTCCAAGTCACCCTCCCCCCTCTCTCCTCCCTCCCTCCTCCCTCTCCCCCTTCTTCCCAGCCTACATCTACATCCGTGGAGAGTTCTACAACGAGGCCAGTAACATGCAGGCGGCCATCCAGGAGGCGTACGAGGCTGGGCTCATCGGGAAGAATGCCTGCAGATCGGGATACGACTTTGACATCATCATGCACAGAGGAGCTGGGGCCTACATCTGTGGGGAAGAAATGGTACGTATGTATGCGTCTTTTGTCAATTACTATGCATATTATTATTTCGTGGGGCCTACATCTGTTGTGAGGAAATGGTACATAATTATGTACACATAATTATGAGTCTCTTGTCAATTTATTGCAACATGTTTCCTTGGATTTTTGTCAACAGTTGAGTACAGGTGAAGAAAGATTGAAATTTTGTCACTAGAATGGGAATAGACGGAATTAATGTGTGAAAGATAGACACACTGCACATGTTCATAACACTGTCCACATACTTAGTTGCCTATAAATTTTTTCTTTACTGCCACATCTTGTGACTAACGATGTAATATTATTGGCTCAGTGACCAACTTGTGTTGGTATAATAATAATCTGCACACGGTGACTCAGGCATGCTTAGAGTACTTGTATATGTAGAGGTTCTCTCCTCCACCCTTTCATGCGCAATTGCTCAGGCCTGTATAGACTATGGCGACAGTAAATGAGCGAAAGACATCCCCAAACATTGTATGTATCATATTAAAATGTAAGTTGCCTATTACTTTTCATTTAGTGCATTTATTTCTACTGCCACAGGAGTAATAATTATTGTGTATAATGTTTCCTCTTGTGTAACCACAACTGGTGTTTTGGTACCTCACTCACTGCCACAGGCCCTCATAGAGAGTCTGGAGGGGAAGCAGGGGAAGCCACGTCTGAAACCGCCATTCCCGGCCGACATCGGTGTCTTTGGCTGCCCCACCACCGTTGCCAACGTCGAAACGGTCGCTGTTGCCCCGGTGAGGAAAACCCTGTTATTATTCGTATTTCTTGTTGTGAAGTACAAGGCGCTACCACCACTTAAAACCGCAAAAACCTTTAACTTGGAAAAAATGTGTTGCTATGTAATGTACCCTTAGTCCTGTCGGACAATTGTCTGGTTGCTCCAGCCTTAGTGTGTCCTATTTACACATGTCTCAAATACTTGGTAGCGAGGTAGAAAGGCAAGGCAAGGCAAACAAGTCAACTACACCCAGGACATCTCTTTCTTTTCAAAGAAAAGAAGAAGAGCTGCCCTGGGTGGGATTCGAACCCACGACACTCTACAGTCTAGGCGAGCACTCTACCAACTGAGCTACCAGGGCAACTCAGCTGGTAGGGGTTCGAATCTACAACACAACACAACATGCTTACATCTTATAACGGAGTAAATGTTCTCAAATTTGCTATCTCCCTGTCTCCAGGCTATCTGTCGTCGTGGAGGGGAGTGGTTTGCGTCGTTTGGTCGTGAGAGGAACCACGGGACGAAGCTCTACTGCATCAGTGGCCACGTCAACTCCCCCTGCACCGTGGAGGAGGAGATGTCCATCCCTCTCAGAGAACTCGTCGAGAGGCATGCCGGTGGGGTCAAAGGTCAGTCAGGGTGGGTGTGGTCACTTTATCCTTGTTAATCAGCATTAGCTTTGTCCATTATCTCTGCACTCCTGCTGACAATTTCTCCCTCACTCACCTCCCAAAGGAATTTTCTTCAACACGATTGAGCATGATGTCCCGTGGGACTTGAGTAGCTCCAATCTGTCTTTACACATTGAGAGGTGTAATGTGTTTCATTTATAGGCGGCTGACCAATAATTGATTCAGTTTTGTGAAAATTCGAAAACGAATTCGTATCAATGCATGTACAGTACATAGGTTCTGTTAGAAATTGCAGGTTTTATCTGAAAATTGCAGATTTATCTGTTCCACCATTGTGTATGTATTTGTGTTAATCCTCACAGGAGGTTGGGATAATCTTCTGGCAATTATTCCAGGGGGCTCCTCAGTCCCTCTCATACCAAAGAGGTCAGTTGGTAACACTCTGTCTACACAAACAAAAGTATTTGGGCCGATGTGTTTGTTATGCTGATTATGGCATGAATAAAAAAAATCATTTTGAATCAATGACGTAGGGGCATGATGTGTAGTCTATTTTTTGTCAAAGGTTCATAAAAAATATCCTGCACATATACGACATATACTGAGTTATACAGTATATATAAGACCTTACAACAATGCCTGGTTGCTGCAATAAACAGCAGTCACTCTGGTACGCGTACATGTGTGATGTACGAGGTAGAAAGGTAAAGGCAAGGCAAACAAGTCAACTACACCCAAGACAGCTCTTTTTAAAAACAAAAGCTGCCCTGGGTTGAATTCGAACCCACGAGACTCTGCAGTCTAGGCGAGCGCTCTCTTTGTCTTTGTCTCACACGTACAGTGTATGTGAGAATGTTCTGATGGATTTCGATGCGCTGGTTGAGGTCCAGAGTGGACTGGGGACTGCTGCTGTCATTGTCATGGACAAGAGTGCAGATGTTGTGGACTGCATCGCTAGACTCCTTCTCTTCTACAAACACGAGAGCTGCGGACAGGTACATACTGCACGTAGTAACTGGTCGAGTAAATTGCTGAGTGAAAATAACATGGCCTGCATATTCCCAGCTAGTCAGTCAAGTCCGCTTTTGAAAGTGAAAAATAGTTGGCACGCATCAGTTTTAAACAGTTTTTTTATTAGTTATATTTATAATACAAGTAAAGTTCTTTTAAGTGCGTTGGGAATGCATGTAAGAATTATCTCTCGTTTTCTTCTTTCTCTACATGTGAAAGCGTGAGCTGTTTAGTTATCGTGTAATAATTGACTCTACCATTCACTGCAAAACAAATGTACATTGCTCGTAATGATTTTACTAATCGTGATGTTGTGTGACTGTTTTTCTCAGTGTACTCCGTGTCGCGAAGGGACTGGATGGCTTACCAAGATGCTCTATCGATTTGGTAAGACACGCAATTTCAGTGCACAGTATATAGGAGTGGTTGGATAAGTGAACAGATGCTAGTCTGTCAATTTTGTAATTATTTATGTTACATGTGCATATTATAGGGTTCATTCAGACAGAGCACTTACATTGTTGCTCCCCTTCAGAGTTGAAGTTAACCTTTTAGTTGCGCACAAGCACAAGGTTTTAATATGTTATTTACCCCCATACCCCTTCATCAACTTCTAAATGAAGGCATGAATGCTAATGCTCACAAACAGGACTTGCAAGGCTAAACACTGTCCATGCATGGAATTAATATTGTACATTATGCGTACACAGTCCAAAGATCATGCACTATGGACTTGATCATGCCTTCTTGCCAAGAATTCATTAAATCAAGTGTTTCCTGGTCATGCACATTGTAGGAATATTATGTCTAATGCCGTTTGTGTGCATGTACATGTGTTACGGTGCATCTTCATATACAAGTTCTGGTGCCATAGCATCATGCAGTACATGTAGAATTTAACATGTATTACATGGCGGAGGAGTAATAATTAGTGTACAATTAATGTATACCTGCAGTGAAAGGAGATGCCAGACCAGGGGAGATAGACATGATATGGGTATGTATGTATACGATATACGAGTGTGTGCTGTTTGATTCATTGCTAACCCCTGGTGCACATGTGGCACAGCGAGAGTTACAGTACTTGGTTTGTAAGTCTGTCTGTCTGTCTGTCTGTTACCACGTTTTCTGCAACCACGCGCAACAACCCAGCCAAAAGGGGCACTGACAGATTCAGTGCTACACTGGCTTGATCGGCGACTTAAAAACAGAGTGTTTAAAGTGAAAAGCAAGTGGACAAGCCAATATGCAAACCACTTGCTTACCTCGCCCGCATTCCGCCTGTTTGCGACAGTGGCCTCGAAAGTTACCAAAAAGGGCAAATGTCGAGTCTCGGGATGATAATCTACTTGAAATGTGCTCCTCTTCCTCTACATAATTATGTAGAAAAACCCCTGGTGGTCATACATGTTCCTTATAACTATAAATATTATGAACTTCAGACAACTTCAGACCTCCCAACTTTCTCAATGGTATCCTCATGTCATAAGGTATTCACACGACTGTAAATAAGTTCCCCGGCTAAATGACATTGGCTCTATTGAGGCTGAATTCCAACTGTTAATTTCAGACATTCCTCGGATTTTTCGCCGCTATAGTTTGCTAACTTAACGCCTTTGTTCTAGTCAAGTAACAGTATATCCAGGCATGTAAGGAAACTAGCACATTAGACCATCCTTTGATCTCACCTTTCATTGATCTCAATGCATAATACGATCTGGAAACTTTACATACCGTGGTCATGCAAATTGTCTATCCCACAGGTTCATTGGTACACGTCTTGCTTGAGAGATAATTACGTAGTTTTCTATTACTTCATAGTTTTAATGAGGAAATGTTAGTAATCTTAAAAGAATGCCAGTCATCCATAATGCTGGGATCGAACAACGATTATGTGTTACTGGATACATATATCACTGCATTAACATTCTGGGGGACTTTAACCAAAGCGAAATGGAGTTTATCTCCATACGTACGTACATTTCTGGATTAATTGGCAAGTGAAGTGAGCATAGTATAATATTGTGTCTTTGTGATACGTAGCTGGCACAGTAATACTGAGCAATGAGAATGTGTGGATATTACAATGTAGACCAGTTTATAAGCTTATGTCACGATCAATGTCAGAGTTCACTAGCCAGCACTGAATTTCCCATGTTGAGAAGAAATGAGGTGTGGGAGGGAGTTTAGTCATCTGAATTGCCTATTTAGTGATATCTGGCACAGTCTCATAACAGACAATGCGACTGTGTCGACATCATGTAAGAGCAGTTAGAAGAATCGCCAGCAACACATTTCATTCGTTCAAGTTATGAGGGATGTAGAATGAGGTGTGGGAAGGAGTGTTCCGTGCCACTGCCATAGTAGGCCAGGAGCCCTGCATGCTTTGAGAGGTGTCTGAGTGTGTGTGTGTGTGTGTGTGTGTGTGTGTGGTGTAATTGGTGTGTCTTTGATCACGGCAGACTCAAAGGCATTGGGCTCAAACAAGACTCTAGACTTGCAAATGAGGTTGTGTACTGCAGAAGAAGAGTGTCAGTGTCTTTGTTGTCCTTGATGCAGCATGCATAGTCAGTTGCATTTGTATGTCACCAGCATAATATGTACTGTAGCTATTGCCATTCCAAAGAGAAAGCATTGCTGGTATAGAGTAGGGTATTGACAATGGCATACACATCAATGTCTGCGTTTGATCTTGTTTGCCAAGGCAAGCATTTTGGTGGGGAATATACGTTCATTTAGCTACAGAGTGACTTGGTCAGTCTGCTAATCCTACGTATATATAGTTGTCCCACAATCATCTCCCGTTACTGATCAGACTGTGGTTGGAGGAGTATTCCTGTACATCAGCTGCAACTGGGGGTCCATATGTACATGCTACATATACATGCACACTGAGCCTAAGAATGTGATAGTTGAGTCGGTGTGCCACAGTATTAGCCGCTGTTCTTTGTAAATGATAATCATTCCAGACCTCAAAGATAGATATGTAATAGTCTCCTCGTGAAACGAATCCCTACTACTGCAGGAGCTGAGTAAGCAGATTGAGGGTCACACCATCTGTGCACTGGGAGATGCAGCAGCATGGCCCGTCCAGGTAAAAAACCATCTCAATGTTGGCGTTCTTTCGTACCGACTGTACTACTCAATCAATATTATAATTATGACATAATTCCAATACCAGTTACATGAAGGAAGAAGTAACCCTACGATATGAGTGTGCGTGTGTGCGTGCATGTGTGTATGTGGTGGAGTGGGCAGTGTGCATGTGTGTGTGTGTTGTGTACCACCTTTGGCCAATGGGCTATGGGTGTCTATGCCAGCAACAGTTTACGTACATCTGTTCATGTTTTCTGAGACTCAAATCAATCTTCAAAAGATCGGTGACGTGGATCAAGCATCAACAAATCTTTTGTGAAGCACATGGTTTCATCTGGTTTGTGTATGTCGATATCAATGATGCAACATACGTATGTACCTCCCTTTGTATTGTATTACTGAGTACACACAGCGGGAATGTACTTAATTGAGTTAGAAGTTGGCCCGGAGGTAGTGCTGCCTCGACGACACACAGACAGTGTCAATAATCTTTCAGAGAAACGTGATTGGGGATGTTGATCGGTTGGCTGGTTCGTCAATCACGTAATGCAACACTGCAATGCTCTGGTCAATGGGAGTGTGTCCATAGTCCAGTTTCTGGTAAATGCAGTGCGATGTAACCCGGTTAAGAAAGTTATCTGTCCCGGTGCTTATACATGTGCTTGTGTAACACGCTTACATCTGAATTGATATTCTTTTTTGGAGGCCCTATTAGAGCAAGGTTAATTAAACCTTGCAGATAGCCCTGCAATACTTGTAGTGGGGTGTTTTTTTTCGCTGATTATAAATGTACACAAACGTGGCATTTAGGCTTTGTCATACATAGTATGCAGTCTCTTTAGGTCAACCGTCAATGTCTCGGGTTGACACAAAATTTGTCAGGTCACTGACATAACACACACAAGGCCTTCTGCTATGCTCTCCATGCCTTTAGGTGTCACACAAGGACTAATGCCTGATCAGGTGTCACAGATGGACTACTGATCAGGTGTGGAAAAGGGGCCATGACATTGACAGAATCTATTGATGGATTAACACGGAAACAGTTTTAGCCTCATGCGGCACCTGCAAACAAATAAAGACAGTTCATGTCCCGCGTACTGTGCATCCAGCGGGGGTGGTGTCCCGGGTTATAAAGAGAGTCTGGAACGTGTATGGGGTGTTTACAACCACGACTTCCTCCACGTGTCTAGAGTTGGCTCTGCTGCCGTTCCTCCCACTGGCATGACAAACATGTCCCAACCACTACTGGCTACTACTCCTGCATACAAGGCTGGAATCAAAGGGAAATGTCGATAAATTCCGTGAAATGCACAACAAGTTAGTGTGGAACAGTTCTTGAATGGCTCTATAGGCACGGCCCATGATTCACTGTAACTTTTTCAGCCGAGGTCTCCTATTACTCTTATACGCTGAAGTACTTACAATGTGCTCGGCAGTTAAGGATGAGTGTATGGTGCTTGTAATGTGTCGTAAGCATATATATACAGCTTTTGGTAGAGCCTTCTCTGGAACACAGCCTTTTGCATAAGTATTTCAGCCCAGCTCCGTATGTACAGCTTGCAGTAGCTCAGGGATTTGGTAGAGATGTTTCTAGAACACAGAATGCTTTGCTTCGACCACAATTCAGCCCAGCCAGCTGAGCAGACTGAGTCGGTCACTTGGTAGAGCTCTCTCTAGAACACAGAGTTCTCTGCCTTGCTCTGTATGAGTGATTCAGCCCAGCCAGCTGAGCTGCTTCAGTAGCTCAGTTGGTGGAGCTCTCTCTAGAACACAGAGTGCCCTGCCTTGCTCTGTATGAGTGATTCAGCCCAGCTAGCTGAGCTGTCTCAGTAGCTCAGTTGGTGGAGCTCTCTCTAGAACACAGAGTGCCCTGCCTTGCTCTGTATGAGTGATTCAGCCCAGCCAGCTGAGCTGCCTCAGTTGGTAGAGCCCTCTCTAGAACACAGAGTGCTCTGCCTTGCTCTGTATGAGTGATTCGGCCCAGCCCTCTCTAGAACACAGAGTGACCAGGGTAACAAATGGTGTTGTTGGGAGCCTTTTAAACGTGTGCAATTCACACTCACCACTTCTGCAAGTAATTACCATGTTTACAAGCAGTCCATTATACCCTGTCTGTTGTGGTGTTTACTCACTTAGTGGCCCGAGAGTCTCTATGAAAGTGGGGCATGCAGACCACACGCGTTTTACAGTATGATGATGTGCAGTAGGCAATTCACATGCAACAGTCTAATGGCCCGTTTAGTTCATGGGTACTGTACCATACAACGTATGTGTGTACAAACTGTACTTATTTTACAGTATAATGATGTGCAGTAGGCAATTCACATGCAACACTATATGGCCATGTTTTAGTTAATGAGTACTGTACCATACAACGTATACGTGTACAAACTGTACTTATTTTACAGTATGATGATGTGCAGTAGGCAATTCACATGCAACACTATATGGCCATGTTTTAGTTAATGAGTACTGTACCATACAACGTATGCGTGTACAAACTGTACTTATTTTACAGTATGATGATGTGCAGTAGGAAATTCACATAATGGCCTGTTTTAGTTCATGGGTACCGTACCATACAATGTATGTGTGTACCATCTGTACTTATATTGGGTCTTGATGCAGCAAGGATGAAGTTCTTGCACGAAACATGTACTATAGTAGCTGCATACAACAAAAATGCATACGACAAAAATGCATGCAAATAGATGTGGTATTTATGAAAGAGGCTACATGTGTGAGACTGTACACAATCAAAGTCCTTGTGAACGCCAGCACAAGAGCTCTCTATCTTCCAATACTTGATTATGAATTGCATCTGCGAATGGCTTAGGAATGTTGGTAGTGTGCAACCCCTTCAGTGATACTGTATGTACTATTTGTACACATGATGAGGTTCACACCTTGTGAACACCAGCACAAGAGCTCTCTATCTTGCAGCTTTACAATACGTGATTATGAATTGGGAATGGCTTAGGAATGTTGATAGTGTGCAACCCCTCTAGTGATACTGCATGTTCTATTTGTACACATGATGAGGTTCACACTTAGATATTTCGATCCCAATAGACAGAGAAGGATAAGTTAAACATGCAGATGTGATGCATACACTGTTTACACAAACCATCAGGTATAAGGCTACAGGTGTCTATGTACTATGGGTATATATTTCTTTCAAAGATTGAATTTCAAATAAATTGGTGTTTATACAGCTAATGAATGGACATTATCATAATTTGTATGCATGCAAGAATTGCCCACATGCTCAAAGATTGCAAAACCTCAATACCTACATATTTCCTTTTGGCCTTCAATTATTCACAAACAGGATATTTCGTTACCAAAGAGGAATTTCTCTCTAATAGCAAGGAGGCTAACATACTTGTGGTCTGGACCTAAATGCCACTAATTTGGCAATGGGCTCGGCTGGGAAGTTGCAATTACCAAACCCAGCATCTCTCAATGTATTGTCTAACACACACATGCACAAGAAGGTCCCACCTAATGTCATAATGCTAATCGGTCTATCATCTTACAAAACGTAGGAAAAGGCCAGCATAATTTAGAATCACCTCAACAACTTGGTAACGAGGTAGAAAGGCAAGGAAAGGCAAACAAGTCAACTACACCCAGGACAGCTCTTTCTTTTCAAAGAAAAGAAGAAGAGCTACCCTGGGTATTAGTGGGACCCACTGTATCTATCTTTATGCGTAATGAGGTCCCACTTAGTGTAATACGAGTAATCCCTCTATCATTGTACACACAGTGTAAATCCATGACATATCGCATGCATGCGTAAGTGAGTCTGTTTGTATAATTTACTTATATCACACAGTAATCCGTCAAGAACTTTGTATCCTGTATAATAATATAGAAAGTATGTGGGACCTACTGTTACCCCAATTTGTTTTTTTTTGTTTTTGTTTGTTAAGATGGCTTGTAAAGTGCTTTCAAATGCAAAGGCTCTACAGTTGCCAGGGCGGTGTTCATACGTGCATTGTGAGGTATTTCACATGCATCGTGATGGCCAGGTAATAGCTCTTTGAACAACGCGAACTGTCCACGGTCAAAGCCCTTCTTTGTGGTACATATGCTGCTACAGCTAGAAGTGTCTCTCTTGTGAAAGTACATTAACTAGAAGTCCCTCTCGTGACGGTACATACGTTATAGATGCATACTGGTCAGGTCCTACATACGTACGTAGTTGAGGAAGGACTGAAGTGGCAATAGTTTGAAGTTCACACCTACAAAGCCTTAGGGTATGGAGTGTGCACTTTATGGAAAGGAAGCTCTGTTTCCTTTTTGAGCCAATCAGGAAGTGTGTCCACGAGAGTCAGTTGAGTGTACACTCTATGATACACTGTCTAAGGATGCAGGTTTACTACACTATGTGGTGTTGAGGTCATTTGGCATGAGTTAATGAATTGGGTGGGGAGCGAGAAAGTGTGTGTACTTCCCAGGTCCTTCCTTGCTCTCTCACTCACTCCCCCACCTCCCTTGTGAGAATGACGCCTCGTGTGTCTG
Source organism: Geodia barretti (assembly GCA_030341885.1). NCBI lineage: Eukaryota > Metazoa > Porifera > Demospongiae > Tetractinellida > Geodiidae > Geodia > Geodia barretti. The sequence continues at coordinate 14,357 of CASHTH010001920.1, forward strand.
TGTGTCCTGCTTGCTGAAGAGGTATAGTCACGGGCTGTTGAGCATGGCCACACACTGATAGCGTGGGTCGCCGACCTTTCTTGTTTACTCTCTTGTGGGTAGCTGGCTCCTAGAAATGCTGTACCAATCTACTGGCAGTTTTGAATGAGAAAGTGTCGCTTGTTAATCACGAATAACTCTTAAATAAAGCTGACTTGAAAATTAATTTTGTGAAGTTACCGAAAGGTCCTACATAATTGACGAAATGTTTTCCAGGAAAGTTACTACGTCTTTCAGTGTCATTAATACCGCGAATTTGCAAAATCAACACAATGTATCTGTGTGTCCATCAGTGACCCACATGAAATCTTCACTAGCATAATGCTTTCTCTCACACACACACACACTTCTCCTTTCTCTATCTTTTTCTGACTTCTCTCTTTAGGGTCTAGTCCGTCATTTTCGTCCCGAGCTCGAGAGAAGAATGGAGGAGTTTGCCAACAAAAGCCGCAAACAGGCCACTGCCTGACACTTGTTGAGCCCACACACACCTCACACGCTGTGTTTCCATAGTCCATTCATGGACACTCCACAGTCATTTAGTATCTATAGACTGTGTAGTGTTTGTGGACAGTGGTATGTACACATTTGAGTGGTGTTTATTGTCTGTGTTCCCAAAGATATGTTTGTACAGCCAAGAGCCAGTGTGTTCAGCTCAGTACATAACTCTCTTTTGAAAGTACAGCATTAGCACTGTTGTTGGCCACTTGATTAAATTCCCAGTTGGATTAGCATCCTGTTAGGTATGGGAGAGAATGCCTGGTTTACACAGACGTGCATTCCTCCCATTGCTTCCAAGTGAGATCCAATGCTCTGAGACAGATGTATTTAGGTGGTCAGCAGCTGATCCCCTTCCAAGGTATCTAGCCCTGTGTGAGGCCAACAATGTACTTGGTGTCATACAATCGCTAATACGGCGCTAGAAATGCAGGGTACCGTATGCAGTTTGCATACGGCCCTAATAATGCAGAAGTATTATTATGCTGTATACAGTTATGGCCTAAAAATGCAGGGGTATATGCGTACTGTATTCAGTTGCTATCACGGCCATAGAAATGCAGGGGTACTGTATCCAGTTGCTGTAACGGCCATAGAAATGCACAGAGGTACTTTATCAGGTTGCTATCATGGCCATAGCAAAGCAGAGGTGTTTAATTCAGTTTCTGATTCTACGTACCCTAGAAACTACCCTGGAAATGCAAGAGTATCGAGCCCTGGGGTATTTTGTGATGTTGCCCTAGAAATTAAGGGGACATTCTTGCAGTTTTGATGACCATTTATAAAACGTATGTTCAACTTGGTACGCAGTCACTAAAGATAGCAATATACTTCAGTGCAAGTTACCATGACTTACAGTAAATTTCATCCAATCAGTATTCATGGTCACTCATGGAGCTAACATGATTGAGTTATTTAGTGATTGGGTATAGAGATCACATATCCTGTCGTGAACTTGATATCATGGCCACGGGATTGCTGCCAGCAATCCTGGGTAATGATGACTGGGATTTGGTGGAATGGTTCAACAGCTGTGTGCTTCATGGCTAGCTCATACTCTGCAATCCTCTGGGGTTACCATTATACCATACTAATAGCTAGCTACCAGCGTTCAGCAGATAGTATACAGAGGAAGACAATTATGTAGCTGAGAATAAATATACTGGGATTTAAAATGGTGTCGAGCTCTTCAGAAAATGAGAGGGTTGATAATAATTACGTAATGGTTTGTTTGTTTAGCGGAATAAACTAGGGGAAATCCTTTGGTGATGTAAACATCAGTTTAGTGTCTTATCGGCTTATATTGGAGGATGGTTGTAGAAGCAAACAAGGGAGGATGGATATATATTAGATGTAGTTTAGTGTTGTTAACCCAAGGGGAGTGGTTTGTCAGGGCTGGTGCCACCCATTACCATGGCGTCTGAGACCACTGCTGTAATAGCCTCCACCCTTCCTCTCACCAAGACAGACCTTGGCTGCTGTTAGCTATGTACACCCAACAAATTTGAAACATCTCGCAACAAATTAGCACTCGGTCAGTGCAGCTGCTGTTCAAACAGCACTTGAGTGCCTGTCATCTCTGCAATTCACTGCCAACCTCTTTATTACCTACTGGCGCCTACCGGCTCATGATTTCAAACTCTACTGAAGGCTCTCATGGTACTCTGTTAACCAACTCTATTGGAGAGCTCATGCGTATGTAAAACATGAAAAACTTGCCAAGATTGTGCTGCATTCCAGCAACTCCACGCAGTGTGTGCATACAAGCACTTTACGTGTTGCCAGCAAAAGTAGCTACACACCATGGAGAGATTGGATTGGGCCATCCCTAGTAGAAACCACCTGTGCAACAGAGCTGGAGACTGCCTAACCCAACACACAAATCATTATAGTTGTGAAGTATTAAGGGAAACAATAACCAGAGATCATGGTAAGATAAAATCAAGACGAAAGTAACGTAAACAACACAACACATATCTTTGACTTAACTCCTGGCACTAGACGATTCGCACAAGTTATCGCACAAGTTTTGGCATACCTGAGCATTGTATATAGGGGAAATAAAAAGCTGGGGAATCTTGTAATAATTATGGTGGTATCTGTTTTGCTGGAGACATGTGTGTCTGGTTGCTGCAAGTGCATGGCGTGCAGAGAATTAGTCAATGGTGGTACAGTTAGTAAAAGCCTCTGTCTGTAAATCTGTGTGGCTTATTACCATAGTTACGTGTTTAGCTTTCAGATGGTTCACAAAAATAATATGATTCTGCAGCTGATTTGAAATTGAGGCGGACACATGGTATATATACAAAAAGGATTCACAGACAAAACAACAAATTTGAAACACGCAAGATAGATTATAGATTCTACAGTGTGCTAGATTGCTATGGGTCCACTGTAGTACACGATAGACACAGTCTCGCCTGGACTGTCCAAACTGACACTGGGGTGAAATACGGTGTCCTCGTCAAATGACACCCGGCTCCCGTAAGGCTCTCCGTTTTTGAGCCAGTAAAGCTCTCTGGCGTCAAAGTCTACCTTCATGCCAATGGTGTCTCCTGCTCCATATCCACTGAGGAATATCGTTTCTTGGACCATGGTGGCTTCCAGCTCGTTTCGGCCCGAGTGAAAGTTCCCGTTGCTGCGTCTGGCTATCTCCCCCTTTCTGAAGGGGTGGGGATTCCCGTCCCAGGCCGTGGAGCACTCGGTGTCCATTCGCTTCTGGTTTACTACTCCGATCTGCATCCAGCCCTGCACCCTACTCGTGTCCACGTAGATTATCCAGGCGTGACGGCCGTGCCTTAGCCCGCGGCCGGACGGCGTTTTCATCACCGTCGTGCTGTACCCCTTTCCCGTGTACTGAGCGTTGCGGCCGCGGTCCGTGAAGATTGTCTTGGGATCTGCATTCTTCTCGTCGAAGGTCGGCAAGAGACGAAACTCCACAACATCTTTCAGTTCACGCGTGACCGGGAGTCCGTCCACGTCGGCAGGTCCTCGGAGGTTTTGTGCAACCGTCACGGCGGCAAGGTCGACGAGTTTCGGCGGAATGACCCCATCCATAGCGTGTTTCTTTGGGCGCTCGTTCACCCATCGCTGCAGGTCTTTCATCTCGCTCTCTATCCTCAGTCGGAGTAGCGCTTCCTGGACCTCCTTGTTCTCTCTGAAGCTCCGCGAGCGCCGCACCCCTCCACTCTTCCTGGCCCTCCCGAAAGAAAGGCTCGTCAGACTTCCCGCTTTCCTCATTGGCTGCTGCAGCATCTCCGGGGCCACGTAGGCCGTGTCTCTACTTCTTCCTTGGCCCATCTTCTCACATCTAACTGTATTGTACCGCTAATTTTAAAGCTATGCTTCTTCTCGCTGTGTAGTAAATGCACTCGCAGTCTGCTGGATGTCCCGGAATTTGTATCTCGCTCGGCGGAAGTTAGGCGTTTGGTAAATACGCATGCGCATCACTAAATGAGCTGAGCTGGTATAAATAATGTTGAGGCTAGCAGTTCTTCTTGTCCTGGTGTGCGTCTGCCTTTCCCAGCAGTGGGAAAACTCCCCCAAGATCGCATTCAGTCCTGTTTATCCGCTCTACAAGCAATGCAACCCTTTGTGGGCGTCGGACAAGATGGGTCTCGTCAACTGCTCCGTCAACACTTGCCCCGGAGCCAGCTTCGGTCGGGACACCGTCTGCAGCGAAGGCTGCGCTATGTCGTGCATTAGCATGGCCCTGGCCACGTACGGGTACACTCTCGGTGGCAAAGAATCCGATCCCGGGGCGCTCAACGCTTGGCTTGTCGACAACGGAGGCTACTCTTGCGTCGACGGGAACTGCAACAACCTAAACCTGCCCCAGGTCGAGAAGATAGACGTGTATGGAGGGATAAAGTACATGGGGGAAATATTCCCGCCCGTTCTCTCGCGGAGCTACGTGGTACAGGCGCTGGAGGAGGGCCTGGTTGTGTTGGGCCATGTGAGAAACAAAACCCACTTTGTACTGTTGAATGGAGCGCTGGATGGTGGGAGCTCTTTCACTGTAATGGACCCCTTTTACAACTCTACAACGTACAGCTACAAGGACATTAGTGATGTGATTGTTTACTCCATGGAGGGTAGCTAACGAACTTTATTAATTTTTAGGTGCACCTTTTTGACCTCCCTTTACCATTAGTCCTTCTGCTGGAGCTCTTCCACTATTATTGTATTGGAAAAGAAATTGCTTTAGCAAAATTTTTGGGGTAATTCATGTGAGCTTTATCTTTTTTTGTAGCTACAGCCATTCTGCGCAGATTGGTCAGCATACAACCTTTGCCCCAAGTCACCCAGTGTGAACCAATAATAGGGCAATGGTTGAGGGGCTAACTCACGCTAAATGCATCACAGATGATACGTCATGCACATTGCTCCCAGCACGATTTTACGTACTGACTTGGAATTGGGCAATAATTGAGGGGCTGACTGGCCCCACAGGTCAGGGAACACACAAGCACACCACTCATGCAAATTTAAAAAGTGGGCTAGGGACCCCCCCTTCTGTGTCGTTAAGAGAATAGAGAATAGGAACATTGGATGCACACCGAGGCATCAGCACCTCTTGTCCTTTAATTCTCGCCTGAACTAATCTTGACTTGCTTGCCACATGCAAGTACTTTTTGAACTCTCACTAATAGCACATAATATTATAATAGAGGAATGTAACAATTATTGTTGGATACCGAGCAGGAGCAGTTCAATACAATTATTTCGCACATGTTTTGTGCGTATTTAGAATGATGTATAATATTATAGAACATTACGGTATGTAAAGTGGCTGACAGATAGTATAGAAAATTTTCTTGCATTGAAACAACTAGGTAGGCTCAGCTTCACTTGCCAATTTTGCTTTTATAAAACATTATAGTATAGCTATTCACACATTCACAGTCCATTTTCTTGTAGAGGACAAATTTGTGAAACACTGTTGTGCCTGCAGCAAAAGAAAACAGATAGAACTTTTGATGCTATAATACACAATGTCATTAGTCCGTCATACCTGTTGAGTGAACTGGTCTTCACAGGCCATTCTGATGGTATGGCAAGTGGCTGGAGTGTCCAGCTGGAAAGGAGCAATGATTCCTCTCTCTGCCCGACTGGCTCTCACTGCATCTCTGATGGCAAACAGGACACTGGCAGCCAGGAACAGCGGAGGCTCTCCTACAGCCTGACAGACAGGAGTTTAAGTTTACTACACGCACTGGTTAGCTCAGTTTGTAGAGCGCTCGCCTAGAATGCAGATTGTCGTGGATTCAGATCCCACCCAGGGCAAAGAATGTGTCCTGGGTGTAGTTGACTTGTTGGCTGACTTTCTACCTTGTTATTGATACATGCTCACACCTACCGAAGATGGCCACTCTAAAGCTTTATCCTTTCTTTTATTAAAAAAGTAGCTTTGCTAAACTTGTGAAATTGTGTTGGCACTGTGGAGCCACCTTGGAAGAGAAGATGGCCTGAGGATTGCTGGTTCCATCCAGGAGAGTGACATTGAGTTGGACAGGGATATCAGAGACGGCTGGGATCTTGTAGGTACCAGGTCCAGTGGTGAAGAGCTGGCCTCGCTGAGTCCGACCATTTCCCTCCAGATACACACACTGCTCCATTGTGAACAGACCCAACCCCTGAGTGAAGGCACCCTCTACCTGTTAAGGGGAAGAAAAACATTCCTGAAGTGGGAACAATGCCATTCGTATGCTATTGATACCTGAGAAAAGCGCCACCTTGTTAAGTCTCGTACTAACTACTGGTCACTGCTGTGGAAGTGGTTTAGTACCTAGTTACCTGGCCGATATCAATGGCAGGGTTGAGGCTGTCACCGACATCCATGACCAGATCACTGCGCAGGATGGTGAAGTCTCCAGTCAGAGTGTCCACCTCAACCTCTGACGCACTGGCTCCATAAGAAAAGTAGCTGTATAGATTACCTTTGCCCTTAGACCAGTCAAACCACAAGTCTGGAGTCTTGTAGAATCCCTGAGCTGAGAGGTTGACTCGCTCAAAATAGGCTCTCTCCACCTTCAAAAAGAGAGGGGATAGTTTAGGCTACATAGGAGTGTCTTCATTTCCAACTCACCCATTTGTCCCAGCCAGCCTCAGGGTCTGCCTCACGGAATGGTTTCAGTCTCTCCATGATCTGATCACAGCAGCTCTTGACTGCCATTCCATACATGTCGGTGGAAACTGAGGCGGCAGTTGGGCTAGTGTTGGGGACCTTGTCTGAACTGGTCTCTGAGATGTGGATCCTGTCCATTGGAAGGTCGAAGCAGTGGGAACACACCTGCACATTATAACATGAGTCACCTCAACGTTGGAAAACCACATTGCAAGGAGGCTGTTAACATTTTGGAGTAGCTATTACATGATACTTAATATTCTCCAAGACAGATAATAATACGACTACATTGAGAGCTGAGATGGACCAACACTAGCACAATCAAAAACGTTCTGGACAGCGGAACCCCCCCATTCAAAATCCTAAATCCGCCACTGCACACACACCTCAATCTTTTCAGCTATAGACCTGCCCCTAACTAGAACATAACAGTCAATTTCCCTACAAACCTGTATCATTTTGGTGTGGAGTCCCTGACCCATTTCCATTCCTCCATGAGAGAGGAGGACAGAGCCGTCAGTGTAGACGTGGAGCAGGGCTCCAGCTTGGTTCAGGAACGTTATACCAAATGCCAGACAGTATCTGTTGGGGATGATGGCCAGTCCTCTCTTCTTCCACTTGTTAGACCTGCAATCCAGCAATTTCTGTCCATTTGACTGAATCGCACATCACCATGTTGATGCAGTAGTAAAGTGGTGGTTATGATTTGATTTATGGACTCGCTCGTGTCTCTTTCCAGTGAATGTGTTGAACTAGTGTAGTTTGTGAGGGCACATGAAAATCATGCACACCTAATCTAGGTTCATGAAACATGATACGACAACACTTCTGTTTTGACGCAACATTTTTCTTACTGTTACCGTGACATTGCTCAAGTGTAGCTGTGTTTATTACGTTCGCCTTAATGCCTTTTTGCCATTTAAGCGTATTATGGCGCCCTGCAGAAATGGAATTCCTTTCTTACTTGTTGAAGAGGTCCACACTGCTCCTCCAAGTGGTGAGGTAGTGTGTGTTCTCCAGTAGAGTGTCCCAGCATCGACTGACATGGACCTTTGGTTGAATCTGACCATACGGAGTGGCATCTCCGTCATGGTAGAAATTCAGTCTCCGCACCTTTGATGTGATGATTAGTGAATTCCCATACATTATGGACACACAAAGTGCCAAAAAGTCTCCAAAACGGGACTTAGGGTTCATACAAACCTGTTCAGAAGGAAGTTTGAGGAACTCGGCAACTCTCTCAATCCACTGCTCAGTGATGATCATTCCTTGTGGACCTCCAAAGCCTCGGAAGGCAGTATTAGGAGGGAGGTTAGTGCGACAGACTTTGCCCACTGCACGATAGTTGGGGATCTTGTAGACGTTGTCAGCATGAGTCACTGCTCTCTGCATTACCTTAAAAAAAGTCAGGAAGTTAATTTCAAGGTTGTCCTTAAAGAGCGGTTCAACTGTATCACAAATTTTGGCTAATTGAGCTCACTGGTATAGACAGATCGGCTGAGATTCCTCCGTTGCTGTAGAGTTTGAGATCAAGAGCAGTGATCCTGCCCTGGCTGGTGAACCCCACCTTGTAGACACCAAGGAATGGGTGTCTGCCTCCTGAAGTCATCATGTCTTCATTCCTGTCCAGCATGATCCTCACTGGACGCTGAACTCTGCACAGTTTAAGGAGCACTGAATATTACAAACCTATGAGCAAAGTACATCTATGTTTAGGTGCCGGGTGAGGGGCCTTTGAGCAATGTACTTTACTCCAAACATGGTATATATGTATCGCAATTAGCAGCAACACTTAGTAATGTGTTCATGCTTCATGAACTCCGCAGGGGCAAGGCCGTACACAACTCCTCCTCATAGAGAGAGTGAACACCGGACTTACTTGTTAGCAGCTACAGCTACTGCTGTGGAAAGGTAGCAACCTCGTGTTTCTTTTCCTCCAAATCCCCCACCTAAGTATACAGTAACCCATTCATGATGAATTTCCTATCACTTTTTAAGGCTGCTCTTAGTACAGCCTAAGTAGAACAACTGAACATTTCTAAGGACACCAAGGACACCTTTCTCACTTTCTCACTCCTAAAGAATAGTTATTCGACCCCAGAAATAAGGACACCTCAGTAATGGCACTTGCCCCATTTGTTGTTTGGGATTAAAAGGGTTCAACTGCTGCAATATACTTGAGAGCAAGACCTATTCTCTTGACTTTGGAGACAACTCTGTTGCGTGGGATGCCCAGACCACGGGCAGCATTGGTCTGAACGGCTGTCACTCCCTGTGTGGAGGAGAGTATCTCCACCTCCTCCTGCTCTCCCTTGGGAACCACCAGACAGGCCTGTGTCTCCAGGTAGAAGTGATCCTGTCCCCCAACTCTGACCTCTCCCTCCAGCACATGTTCTGCCTCACTCAGAGCCTTCTCCACATCTCCATCTTCCACCTTCATCTCTTCTCCTATGAACCATCCAGCTCTTATCGCATCCTGAATTTGACAGATACACAAATTATTAAAGCTTTTCTACTGACTCTTTTACTACAGAGAAAAGTAAGCCTGCTTAATCACTTCAATTTCGTGATTTGTAATGGGTGATGACTTGACAATTCACTAAAGCCAGTAGCTACCACACAGAGAGTTCAAAAATTGGGCCAGTTATTTGATTTTCATAGGTACACAGCATTAGCTGTACAAAAGAAGAATTGCTGAGTCCTGCATACATACATTATTCAGCAGCTCTGCTCTAAGTAGTTAGTAACAACCTCAATGGTGATGACTGGAGGATGGATATCTTCATAGGTGACTCTAACAGCTTTGGCTGCTCTCTGGGCCAGTGGCTTGTCAGTGGCCAGAACTACTCCAATGATCTGACCAAATGACATCACTTTCCCGTCTGCAAACACTGGCTCATCGTTGTTAATCCCTGAAGCATTAGAAACTTACATTTATGGTGGAAATTTTCCATTGGTTAGATTAAGTATGCACTGTGCATGTAAGCAATTGAATTTGCGTGTTGGGACATCACGTGATATTTATAACAAACTCACTTACACACATTTATAAAGCTTCTCGACTAAGAGACAGACCTATCATGTTGTCTCCAGGGACGTCAGTGACAGACACATAGTCCACCACTCCCTCCATGACCAGTGCTGCACTGGCATCCACTGATATGATGGCATGAGCATGCTGACTCAGCACTAGACCTCCATACAACTCTCCCTCCAGGCGAGGAACATCATCTAAATACCTGGAGATATCATAAGAAGAATGTAACGCATTGCTGGAGAGCAAGTGCGAGCTGTTCAATAATATTTCATGCGTTTTGCGCGTATTTAGAACATTATGGTATGTGCAGTGCCCATATTAAAAATCCCGCTATGAAACGACTAGGTAGGCTTGCTTCGCTCGTCAATTATGTGGTGAAGGGTGAACACAATGTTTTTTCACCCTGCTTTTGTAGCTATTCCCTTTAGCTATAATTTATAGCTACCTGCAGGTCTGGCTGCCAGCCCTCGCTTAGTGGTTTTAGCACCACAACGATTTAATATTAACAAATCAATATTCGCAGCTAGGTAATGAATGCCATGGCTATAAAAGAATTTTGTCTAGTAACAACAATGGAGCCCTTGCTCCTTTTTAGCGCCACCACTAGTATGCAAAGCAATACCACATAACTCTGACACCTGGCTTCTCCAGTGGCCTGTTGTGGTGCTGAGAGGTGCATGACTGGTCGTCCAACCATATCCTCAGCTTTCTGGTCACATGGTACTCTCTGGAAACCCTGGCTACTCGTGATAATGACCTAATTGTATTTCAAGGGAATAAACATTAACAACTCTTGCCAATTGACTACTGTATGATAATGAAAACAAACCCTCGGCGAACTGCGCATGCGCCATACTGCTAATTGATGGGCTGGGCTATTTGTATGCGTTTACTCGTGCTCTTCTGCTAGTAGCTCGCGGAGAGTCTGACACGGGCTAGCTACAGTAGTAGATAGCATGCGAGAGTCGATACACGTCCTTCGTTGTGACTTCTTGTGCCTTCAAGACACACAGAGCAAGCGGACGCGGTCAAGGTAAGCCTGTGCTAATTTGCAATTGGTTTGTTCACTTGCCTTTCAGGCCATAACTTTTAAACGCAGAAGTTATATCAAAATCGCCTTTTTTAAAATGAGGCCAGTGATAGCGATGAGCCTGTTCGTGTCGCTATTTCGTTGTCTCGTTGCACGTAGTCGCGTAACAGACGAACGGACAGACACACTCACACACACACACCACACACACACACGCACTCACGAACCAAATACGTAACCCTCGCTGCGCATGCATGCCGAGGGTTAATAAAGAAAGCAGAGCTAACCTGTTGTATTTGTGTGTGCCAGAGTGTAGATGTTGAGGGAGAGAGAGAGGAGAGAGGAGGCGGAAGACTGTCAGGTAGAACTTGAAGAAGAATGAGGTGACCAGAGACTTGCGGTACTCTGGCATGCCCCCAGGGGCATCCCCATGACAGTTGCAGCTCCTCTGAGAGGAGTCGAGTTGCCTCCTGTAATGTAGCCTCATTCCATTCCCTTGTATAAATTGAAGTTCCATCAGTATAGTAGATGTATTAGGACTGCAGCAGTATACCTTCCTATAAGAGCTTGCTGGGTGTTGGAAGCCATGACAGTAGTCTTGCTCATCCCACCATAGACTAGAGTACAGTCCCTGATCCTCCACTGGCCCTTAGTACCATTTATTACCACCCGCAGACCAGCATTGACTATTGCCAGGTCATCCTCTCTCCTTCTGGACTGCTTGTAGCTATACACATACTCATTCTACAATGAATGAAACTTTCAATACACCTGCACTAACAGTGTATGTGAATGTACCCACCTGAGCAGTAAAAGGAATAAGAATTGCGACAAGGACTTCATTTGGTTTGATACACGTCTTCTTGTAGTCCAGAAAGAAGTTGGAGTCGAGGGTGATGACCCGTTTTGAACCTAACCAAGTGTTAGCTAGTAATGTAGCTACACAACATGAATGGGGCAGAAACCTTGTGAAGCGAGGTGTAGTTTGGCTCCACAAGCCATCAGAACTGGGTTGAGGTCTGAAATGGGACTTGCATTGCAAATGTTTCCTCCAATACTCTGCAGTGAACAGAGGGTGGGGGAATTGTTCAGGGATAAGGAGAGGCTGAGATCTCACAGCAGTGTTCCTTATCTGCTGCCCTGCAAACCACCTCAACATCTCCAGTCAGAGCCGAGAATGCCCTCGTCTTGTACTCTGTACAAATGAATATACACAAGCAAAACATGATGGTGGTATAATTATAGATACTGTGATAAGGCTTAGAGAATGATGCACATAAAGGCTTGGAATATGGATAGACCACACTGGCATTAGTGTCCACTGACCAGGGAGTGTGTGGACCATTTCCTCCAGCTTGTGTTGGAGAGTGTTGAGAGAGACAGCAGCTCCAACCAGCAGTCCTCCTTCCTTCTCCTCCACTCTGTTGAGCTCTGGAACATGACTCACACTCAGCAGAACCTCATAGAACTCCCCCTTGAACTTGGTGTCCACACCTGCCATAATGTAATCATCTCATATACATCCTAACCATACTATAGAGGGCAGCCCTTCTTTTTACCTTGAGAAAAATGAGTTGTATACTATACTGAGTGCAGTTGACTTGTTTGCTTTGCCTTTGCCCAACTTATAGCTACCTCGTGGTTGTCACATGCCCTTGTAAGTCACTTTGTGTCTTTTTATATTTTTATGTAGTTAGGCTGTGCACATGCAGTTAGTTACATGCATTCACACTATACACAAGGCTAATTCATTGTAAAATCTCATTCCATACTTTTCTATCACTGAGTCTGTAGTGTGGCAAGGGCAGTTGTCTATCACAGTATATAATATATGTAACTACCTATCTCGGAGTTTCCAGCCACTATCCGGTACTTGGGCCAGTCTCTGTTGGTGTGGTGAGGGAACTTGACTCTGAGAGCCAGCAGTTGGTCAAGACTGGAAGGTCTGTACCACTGAACCCGTGGGCCCTTCACCCCCAGTGGTCTCTCTGCCTCTCTCAACTACATACAGCATTGACAGGAAGTAGTCAGCCCTATTACCCCCATTTGAAATAGTATGAAGTGGGTAAGAAGGAATTAATTGCTGAAAGCTCTTCTGTGAATATTATGCAGTGATAGCACCAAAAACTATTGAACACAGTTCCAATGATATTGCATGAAGATAAGGTTTGATGTCCTATAGTTTGTGTGCCAATACTGCATACTATCTTCTTGCTTATTGTGCTTTTAACCACTTAGGCAAGTCTTGTAAAACATTACAGCACCGCATTAACCAATTACATACGTACGTGCCACTTCCGTATTATATTATATTATACATGGTTAGATAAGGCCCTGTAGCTTTTGCTGCCAAACTTTCCAAGGCTATCACGTAGCTACACAGATTGATATTGCCTTACCAACACTCTTAATACTATACCTGAAGAGCAGGAGGGAAGATAGGTTCTTGAGAGGGATCCAGTGGAGTGAACTCACTTGCATCAAACAATTGAGGCGAACCCTACATTTATTCATAGTTTAACATTACACCACACACCAAGTGAGAACATTCATGCTTTAGAAACAATTACAGATATGTTACATTTGCACACAAGACCCCACATGTTAGGACTGCTTAATATTATGTGTCACCTTCTATATACAACTATGGAAGCTTTCACACTATCATAACAATTCCCCAAAAGGCCATGGAATTTAATCACTCAGCTGACATAGCCAAGTCTTTTGAGCTATTGTAAGGGTTCTTTTTAGGAAGCTGGACTATTACCTGCTCATTGTCAGTGTTTTGTTCATTCTGGCAACATGTTTTTCCTTTCTTACAACATCCCTACAAAAAAGAGACTAGCTGCCAACTGTTTAAAACATTATGTATGACATCTGTATAATTATTATACCTTGGCAAACGTTTTATAACCTTCCAAGATTGATCTGTACCCAGTGCAGCGACACAGGTTACCTGCACAGAGAGGTGTCGGTGATTAACCGGTGAGTGTATTTGAGAGATTTCTCACCCTCAAAAGCAGCCTCGATCTCCTCTTCTGAAGGGGTGGGGTTGTTCCTGAGCAGAGTGTACATGGACATGACAAACCCAGGAGTACAGAATCCACACTGAGACCCATGGGCCTTGGCAATCCGCTCCTGTACAGTGAGAATTTGTGGTGGTGGTGACTTTCAATCTAAACCTCTCGTGCAAGCTAGGAAAGTTTCCTCTATGCTAAGAACTGTAAAGAACAGTCCTTGTATACATTACTATAATAAAGTCAGAGTTTGGTGTCAAAGTCAATAGAGTGACACATTCCATAAAGGTGTGCAGTAAGTATTAGCTGTAGCAATGAATTAGCTTTCTCACCTGAACTGGGTGCAGAGAGGTGCGAGTGCTGCCAATTCCCTCCACAGTAGTGATGGCCATGCCAGCCACACTGCACAGTGGAGTGAGGCAGGCATTGACTGCCACGTGTCTGATCACATCTTCTTCTCTGTTATAGCTGGACACCATCACCGTACATGCCCCACATCCTCCTTCACCACACCCCAACTTACTCCCCGTCAGGTGCACTGTTAGTACTCGGTTAAGGTATTACCCACAGCTAGCAACATGGTAAGGAAGTGAGGAGCGGGGATCCAGAAGTGGGATACATTTATTGCGCAGAAAGTAAAGTAAGGTCGTCTCGGGATCTGGCTGGCGCTCGATCACCTGAGACATGAGAATTTCACACTAACCTACTAGGCTAACGAACTGTTTACGGGATTGACGAACCTCCTTGCCATTAACATACACGACAATCTGAGAAGTCGCGTTGGGAAGACACTCCATCCTCCCGCACTGATAGGACTGCACTTCGTTGTTTTGACGACTATTCTCATAATTAGTAACACACACATGCGCGTTCATATCGTGTGCGCGCGCGGATATATTATGGCTTTTGCGCGCGCGCACGCTCCGTCGTCCCCCGGGGGCCCACGTGTGGCTTAGCCTTACGTCACAGAATTCGAAAACAGTTGATGACGATCGCGGCATCACGCACCACGAACCACCGTGATAATATCTACTAGTAGGCGAATGCATGGCATTTTTGGCGAGCGGAAGCGAGCTTACAAATGGGGTCTAATCGTATGAGCCACTCTCGTGTGTGCACAAAACAGTGAGATACATTGCACAGGACCAAGTAGGCCGAAACAACCTTTTAGACCCGAGCGCAGTAGACAATTCGAGTCGAGTCAAAAACAGTCAGACGACAGCGTGAATCAGGCATAGTAGAAAAATCTCTCTCTCGTCGCTGGACTGTGCAGCAATTCTCGATAGCTTCGGAGGTGTTCGAGCCTGTCGTGTTGCGTTTCCCCGGCCCCTGATTCCGCTGGATTCAGGCAGCATATGAAAATGTTGAAATCCCTTTCGGATAAAAAGAAGCGCGTAATGCTGGAGCATGCGCAGTTGGACGACGTACGGTGACATAAAAATCGCGCCGTTCGGACCACTAGGTTAGCTCGCTTCCGCTCGCCCATGCATGCGCGCATGGAGGAGGCATGGCCGGCCGCCGGCCTTCATGCAAAGGGGGGATAAGTGTGCGCGTGCGCAGAGCAGCCTTCACATTACGGCAGTTTGATTTCAGACTTGTTTCGAGCTGGGTTGTGTCATAGCGCGTATTCCAATGCTGAGGTATGATCATAGTTTTTACTGGGTGCTTGCAACCATGATGATGGTACAGCTATCAATAGGCATGGTCATAAACAGACATGTACCATGTATAACCTTTTGTCATGTAGTTTTGTGTGCCTATGCTAAGTTGTCTATGTAATGGTTGTGCCTGCCATTTGGAGTATTATACAGAACTGCTGCACAAATCAAACCGTGAACAAGATCACTTTCCCATATGAAAACCTTTTACATGCAGAGTTTATCCAGGTAAGCTATGATAGCATTTCCGTATGGAAAAAGTTGGCAAGGAAGAAAGAGCCATACAGATAGTCAGGTAGGATTTGGTTTCACCTTTTACAATGGTCGTGATGTTTCCTACACTTTTGATGTGACTTTGTGCGTTTTTTGTTTTACTGCCACTCATCGAGCAAGCTAGTGCATGGATACATACATAAAGTAGCTATAGAGTGCATGATAGAACGCAGATGAGAAAGTTCATGTAACTCTAATAGACATTAGTAAGCAGCACTTTATAGCCCTAATTCCTCTTCCTGTTAAACAGTTCAATGGTATAGGAACCAGGGGCGAGCACCCACATATATTTTCACACACTGTGTTTACCTCGTACCAAGCTGGGTTCGACACTAAAACTCTCTCCGAGCTACTAGCGGGATACAACGAGTAAAGAAAAGAAAAGTCCAGCCCATCAATTAGTGGTACCGCATGCGCAGTTCGCCGAGGGTTTGCACTTTAGTGCTTTTCATTACGGGCAGTTTGACTTCAGACTTGTTTCGAGCTGGGTTGTGTCACAGCGCGTATTCCAATGCTGAAGGTTCTTAGGTAACAACATAGTTTTTACAGGGTCCTTGCAACCATGATGATGGTACAGCTACCAATAGGCATGGTCATAAACAGACATGTATATACCATGTATAACCTTTTTGTCATGTAGTTTTGTGTGCCTATGCTAAGTTAATAATGTTGTCTATGTGAAGGTTGTGCCTGCCATTTGGAGTATTTTTAATACAGAACTGCTGCACAAATCAAACCGCAAACAAGATCACTTTCCCATATGAAAACACTAGATCCTTTTACATGCAGAGTTTATCCAGGTAAGCTATGGTAGCATTTCCGTATGGAAAAAGTTGGCAAGGAAGAAAGAGCCATACAGATAGTCAGGTAGTATTTGGTTTCACCTTTTACAATGGTTGTGATGTTTCCTACACTTTTGATGTGACTTTGTGCGTTTTTTGTTTTACTGCCACTCATCGAGGCACGTGCAAAGGACCTTGTGGAGCAAGCTAATGCATGGATACATAAACATAAAGTAGCTATAGAGTGCATGATAGAACGTAGATGAGAAAGTCCATGTAACTCTAGACATTAGTAAGCAGCACTTTATAGCCCTAATTCCTCTTCCTTCTGACTGTTAAACAGTTCGTATAGGAACCAGGGGCGAGCACCCACATATATTTTCACACACTGTGTTTACCTCGTACCAAGCTGGGTTCGAGACTAAAACTGTTTTGGAGTGACTGCGTCTACGTGTACTTTTCACGCACCCCCCCCCCCACCCCCCCCATTTATTTCTTCAAAATGAAGGGGGATATAGGGATGGTTTGAAGCACAAAAAAGGAAGAAACAC
>CASHTH010001921.1:0-90413 GCA_030341885.1 Geodia barretti
CAAATAGTGGGCACGCGTAGATCTATCTATAGAAAGGGACATGCAAAAAAAGAACTAGCCGGACAGCGGGTTTTTGGCGCAGTAAATTATAAAGTAAATGAAGCCCAGAAATATGGAGTAAGAGGGGCGGGGATCTCACAGGAATTGCAGCACCGTATAATCCACCGCTTGCGAGGTTTGTAAACTCGCCCATCCGTGATGTCCAAGTAATTGTGGACTTTACTATAATAAATACTTGGAGTAATTCTATACAGACGGTTTGCATCAAGAAGATCTCCTCTATCCTGAAAATCCTTTAATCCTGCTAAATCCTGGTTCAGACAATTAATCACCTACATTACCTTTGACAAATCGTCGATCCTCTCCCAAAGATAAGCGCATACGGTTTCTAAAAACACTGATACTATAAGTAATTACATATTTTCACATTCGTTTTTTTACGGAGAGGCTGGGCATATTGAGCATCTATGGCAACCCAGTGATCCCACGCTACGTCCGTAAAAACCGCCAGTAGACTTAAGTCTCCGTGCAGTGAGGGCTCCTCCTCACGGACATTTTATAGGAAGATATACAATTATCCCTCCAGTGCCGAGAACGTTTTTTATGACGGATATAGACCGGGTGACATTTTCTTAGCACCTTTTCTTCATATAGCAACTTTCATAGCAAGCAAGCACCCTTTGATGAAAACCGTCTAAACCCCACCGTGGTCAGGGTTTATCGCCTTTCACGACCCCTATTGATTTTCTCTGGTTTGCTATGAAAACTTGTAGTATCGCGTCAGTTTGCGGAATCTGTAGACATTTCACAGGAACCACTGTGATTCTCTTTTTTCGCTGGGCAAAGTTACAAACGCGCACCAACCGAGGCTGTAATAATTGGAAAAGGACTTGAAACCCAACTCCTACTCCACCCCGTTCAAATTTGCACAAAACACACCAAAATCCGCGGCATCCGCGTAACCGCGTAATTCGCGGATTCCGACGACTCCCCCCCCATCCCAAAAAAAAAGCGTGTCAATTTGTTGTTAAATTGAACCTATGGAGCGGGTTCTAACCTCGACCGGCCTCGTCCAAAAAAGCGTGAAATCCCATAATTCTTTCTAAAACGAAATGAACCTATAGCGGTATCTCCTCATTGAATTCGATTGTTTTTTCTATGTCCACCTTTTCTTTTCTGACTTGAAATCTGTCTTTCATGAATATACGTGTATGTAAACGCTTATGACATTACTGATGTTAATGTAAAAGACTTGGCAGCAGATTCAGTCTTTAGTGATAGCGCAACCTACCCGTCGCTTTTCATCACGGGAATCTGCGGGAAAGAGAAGACGCGAAATTAAGTTAGGGCATCAGGAAATCGGCTTATCGTCGGCAGAGCAGAAGCGTGCGACTGACTGGAATGGTTAAAATTAAGATGTAATATGGCGACCTCTATAGGAGAAATTACGCACGCTGAAAACCAACTATTTTCGATTTTAGTTGTACTTTTGGCGGATATTGTGCTGGTGTGGCAGACACCGTTGCACAAGACTACACAACGTTGGGGATTACCCGAAGGTGCTAAGCACGTCTCGGCAAGGGAGATAAATGAAGTAAGTATCCCAGACGGCACACGTCTGCAGTCGCAGTGTATCGGTATTTGGATCTACGACGCACAGACAGGCGAAGAACTCGAAACTGTCAGAGGACATACGTCTGGAGTCAACAGCGTATCGTTTAGTCCAGATGGCAGCACCATGGCCAGCGGGGGTGAAGCAACAGACACGTTGCGTCTCTGGATGTGAACACAGGTAGCGAGCTCCACACGCTCACCGAACATACGTCTGCCATCAACAGCGTAATCGTTTAGTCCGGTGGTGCCACCGTCGCTAGCGGGAGTGAAGACCGCACCGTCCGTCTCTGGGATGCGAACACAGTAGCTCTCTCCGCACGCTCACCGGGCATACGAGGCCGGCCAGAAATCTATTAGGTCTGGGGTTCTCAGCGTCTCGTTTAGTCCGATGGGACGATGATCGCCAGCGGGAGTGCGGAACAACACCGTCCGTCTCTGGGATACGACCACGGGTAGCGAACTCCGCACGCTCACTGGGCATAGGTCTATGATCGCCAGCGTCCATTTAGTCCCGATGGTGCCACCCTCGCCAGTGGGAGTTGGGACGCACCGTTCGTCTGTGGGATGCGACACAGGTGGTCCACTCCACACGCTCACCGGGCATGATCTGAGGTCAGCGTCTCGTTTAGTCCCGGATGGGACGATCATCGCAACTGGAAGTGGTGACAACACTGTCCGTCTTTGGGATGCGACCACGGGTAGTCAACTTCCGCCCGCTCACCGGGCATACGTGATGGGTCCTCAGTGTCTCGTTAAGGTAAGTCCGGATGGACGATGATCGCCAGCGGGGGGTGGGACGGCACCGTTCGTCTGTGGGCATGCCAACACAGGTAGTCCAGCTCCGCACACTCACCGGACATACGTCTGGGATCGCCAGCGTCTCGTTTAGTCCGGATGGCAGTACAATCGCAAGCGGGAGTGGTGACCGAATCGTGCCGTTGATGAGCTGGTGACCACTCTGTCCGTCTGTGATGCCAACACAGGTAAGTCATCTCCACACCCTCACCGGCATATGGATAAGGTCAACAGCCTATCGTAGTCCGATGGTGCCATTCTCGCCAGCGGGGATTATGATGACACCGCCCGTTTGTGGGATGTGAACACGGTATCCATCTCCGCACGCTCGACGGGCATGCCGATGGATCAGAGATGTCTCGTTTAGTCCGGATGGCACGCTCATCGCAACCGCAGTGAGTGACAACACCATCCGTCTCTGGGATGTGAGCACGGGTAGCGATCTTCGCACACTTGCTGGGCATACGAATTGGGTCAGAAGTGCATCGTTAGTAGTCGCAGATGTGATGACCATCGTAAGCGAGTTTGACTACAACCGCCCCGCCTCTGGGATGCGAGCACGGGTAGCCATCTCCGCACTGCTCGACGGGCATAGGGGGTGGGGTCACCAGCGTATTGTTTAGTCCGGATGGAACGATCATCCTAGCGGAGTTATGACGGCACCGCCCGTCTGTGGGGATGCGGCCACGGGTGAGCAGTCTCCGTACGCTCACCGGGCATGAAAGGGTCGATCGTCGGCGTATCGTATAGTCCGGATGGAACGACCGTTGCAACCGCGAGTTGGGACGGCACCGCCCAGGTCTGTTTATTGGACACGGGTAGCTAGATCCGCACCCTCGCTGGACATACGTCTGAGGTCAAACATTGTATCGTTATTGGTCCTGATAGCAATACCCCCGCAAGCGGGAGTTATGACGGCACCGTGCTCGTATGGGAACTCAATCCCTCCCCTATATGCAGATGCCACTATATCAGATGCCACTGACCTACAAGACGCAAAGGAGTGTCACTGGGGATGGTACTGTTAACATACAAGACCTTGTAATCGGTCGCAGCAATCTTGGACTCGGAGACACTCCTGCGATGCAACGGTGATGGGATCGTCAATATACAGGACCTTGTCCTCGTTGCGGGTGTGCCTTAAGCGCAGTTGCTTCCGCGCCTGCTCTGAATGCGCAAGCCCTCCAAACGTTCATGCTGCAGATGTAGAAAAATGGCTTCAGGAAGCCCGGCAGTTATCCCTAACAGCCCCGGCTTTTCAACGCGGTATTCTCGTTTTAGAACAACTCCTCGCAACATTAAACACCCGAAAACCCGCTTTTAATGCGAACTACCCGAATCCGTTAACCCAGAAACATGGATACAGTATCAGTGGCAAACCTGCGGATGCCAAAATTCTCTATCTATGCCGCAGACGGGCAGTTAAAATTAATCCGAGACTGGCGTTAGTGACACTCCAGGATCGGAATCTATGGATCAGCGTAGCCGTGCGCGGCGTATTGGGATGGTAAAATGCTTCTAAGGAGCACTCTGTTGCGCGAGTGGTAAGTCATCGTCTATTTCTCATCATACGCTCCAGTGCGGGGCACTTGTCAAAGCTACTGCGTCGGCGGAGTTATTTTCATTCTCAAATAGACGTTCTGGATTGCAATCCAATTCATGGTGTTTTTGTCGCCGCAAACTGTATGCAGATTAAGTCTATTAATATCGTTTAAAAATTCGGTCATCCCGATTTCCCGGTCCGGTAGGTGTCTGTCAATCACCGACCGCACTCGGACACGGCTATGAAATTCCGAATATATTTTATTCATAACCAAGTTTGCCACTTCAAATAAACAGCGGTTATTTTCATGGGTTTTAGTTTTCTTTGGTTTTTCGGAATTAAAGTGTGCAGGGATGGTGGGAAAAATCGAGGGACTTTTCTATACCGCAATCGCCCACCAGCGAGGTCTTTTTTGCTTGTGGGAGTTTCTTCCTTCCTTCACTGGTGTCTATATAAAACGGGCGTAATTTTAAGCAATAAGCCCAAAAAAAAACCGTCAAATACCCCTTATTAATTTAATACATATTTTGGGTAATTCCTATGTTCCCGCAGGCCCGGTAGTGCGGTTTCCTAACCGGCACCGGAGCATCTCTATGAAATACCCAATTTATTTTGTGCATATAATCTTGCTTCGAACATTTATAGGAAAGATATACAATTATCCCTCCAGTGCCGAAACGTTTTATTACGGGGAATATAGTCCCGGTGTGACATTTTCATCCATAGCAACTTTTCATAGCACCTTTCATAGCACCTTTGATGAAAACCGTCTAAAAACCCAACCTTGTGGTCAGTTTTTCTCGCCTTTCACATTCACGTCAACCCCCTATTTCATTTCTCTGTTTGTCTATGAAACTGTAAAGTATCGGTCAGATTTGCGAATCCGTCATACCTTCTCAGGGAACCATTGATTCCTTCCTCCTTTTTTCGCTGGCAAATTTCCACCGCACCACCGAGAGCTGTAGGTTGAGACTTTGAACCGCGACTCCAATACCGAAACCCCTTCAAATGCACAAAACACAACCAAAATCCCGCGTAATCCGCGTGACTCCGGCGTAATCCGCTATTCAGAGACGACCCCCATCCCAACCAAAACGCGTCATTTTTCATGAATATTAAGAAATGTTAAATCGGTAATGGTGGGAGGGTTTTTAACCCCCGCATTTACGCGATTATTATGAAACTTCATCTAACATGGACAACCTATGGGAGCGGTTTCCTAACCGCACCGGCTTCCTGTCAAAAAAGGTCGTGAAATCCGATAATTTCTTAAAACTGATGTTTCTGTAGTCGGTTTCTCTTAATTGGAATTCCTTTTTTTTGGCAATGTTTGTCAAACTTTTCGGTCTCGAAATTCGTCTGTTAATAATAGAGTGACGTAACCGTATTGCAATTACTTTAGTGTTAAAAAGACTCGCATCAGATTCCGTCTTTAGTGATAAAGCGCACCTCATCTTTTCAAATGCAGGGGGAAGTCTCGTGGAAAGAGCAGACGATGTTCACATGATTCCGTCAGAGAACACTTATCGTACGATACGCATTTGGTATGCTTGCTCCAAGACACCAAAAAAGCGTGTGCACGCGCTCGATGGGCGAAGATCGGGACTTCACTTGCTGAGAGATATCTTGACCCCTGACACCGTGACTTCCTGCCGCTACAACAACCTCTCATCTCAACGCTCAGAATCACGATCGTTGCCGGATGGCCTATATGTCATCTGCAGTATCGGCTTTGCATGATTGAGCCGGAAGAGACGATTCATAACGCAATCGCTGGATGACACCACCTGATGGAAGAAATCAGAGTGAGACCTCTTATGCACATCACGTATCAGCAGAGCGAGATGAAACAGAACGCACTGAGCGTCGACTATGACTCGTCAGAAACTGCTCGCACAACTTCCTGAGAGTGAACGCACGGTGGTTACACTCTTCTACACCTCGCGAAATGCGGACCAAAGAGATTGGAGGAAAGTCTTAGGCGTGGTCAGTGGATACTACACTGTCGATTAAAAGTAGGCTGGGCGTCGCGACGGTTTTTTGTTTGGGTTTGTTGGTTGGGTGGTGGGATCGCTTGAAGAGTATGAGGAACTCATGATCCAAGAAGGCTTCGGTGGCGTGCAAATACGGCGGTGTATACGAGAACGTCATGCGACAAGTCTCGGAGAAGTTAACCCGGCACGCGTCTCGGCTTCTAACGTTCCTCCATCGGATCGCGTTGGGGACAGCTGCGCTTTTGATCGCCTCCTTACTCCTCTGGGGCGAGCAACACGATACCAGTCCCCGTTCCAGATGACCGTATAGTTTGTGAAGAGCAGAATCTGACCCACCGATTGAATCGTCGAGGCACCTATCACTCTTGATATAGTAGCGGAGCCTGCTGTGACGGAATCAGTCGGAAGCGGTACCACTGCTGGGGAAAGCAGAAGCATCGGCACACAAGTTTCTGATGTAACTCAACACCTGTCCTTGCCACACAGAAATTCCGACAAAATGGTTTCTGTTTGCATCCAATGGCAGCAAGTGGAACGGACCGCCAGCGGGTCGAGTATCATAATATCTTCGCTACATCTGACGGGACCGCCTATGCTGTCATACAAACAGGAATATACAGATTGACAGCAGATGCAACCGCTGGAAGCACGCGTCGACGAGTGTCACCGATTGCGCACGTCGTCGTGCAATGGCAGCCATGTGGGACGCTTATATTGTTTCTACGGACGTGAGATATGCTTCAGATAATAGGGGTGTGAGACATGAATACACTGGTCCTCGACCCAGGAAAGAGCTGTCCGTTGAACTCGTCCTTGTAGATGCCGAACACGAGAATCCACTCCACAAGCACCTATGACGATGTATCTCGCCCTTAGAGATACAGGGATCTTCCTATCCACAGACGGTGGAACGCGATGGAGTCCTCTTAACGACGGGTTGACGGTTTCTGAAAAAATTTCCGCAATGACTGCCGTTGGAAAAACAGTGTTTGCGGGTACAGAGAACGGTCTCTACCGTCTCGATTCAAGTATCTGGAAGAAATTGCCACTGGATACATCGGGAGCCGTCTGTTCCTTGGCAGTCTCTGGGACGGATCTTTATGCTGGCATAGGGCACAAACTGTTGGTGAGATTAACGCTAACGGAGTTACGGAAGGTAGCACGGGAAGATAAGTTACATTTTGTCAAAATATTCCATTCAACTGACTTAGGAGCGTCGTGGACTGAAATAAGGTTTCGAAGTGAACCTTTTCGCAGAACTTCACCCACAGCAGGTATAACGGTTTTAGCAACAGGTAAAACGCTCTTGGCATTGAGTTACGCGCAATTCGTTCAACAGATGGTGGACAAACGTGGACAAAACTTGAAAGAATCCCAATTTTGTGGGCAAGCGTCGCCTTCCAGTTGTAATGGTCAACGAGAGAACGTATTACAAAGCGAATGCAGGGGGCATTCACCGCACGACGAATGGTGGTGCGTCATGGCATATATTTATGAATGGGGTGATCGGAACTCGTATAGTGGATCTCGTCGCGTTTAACAATGGATTATATGCCCATACCGGCTATGAGGTTTATCAATCAACCGATGGAGGCGTGTCTTGGAAAAAACTGTGGAATCATGAGCGGGAAGCTGTCCTCAACATCCCCACTACCAGGATAATTTTTTGCGCCAAAACTGATACCTGTTGGCGACATTCTTTATTCTCTTTCAGGTCCAGAAACCGGAGTAGACAATGTGGGTCTTTTCCGTTTATTGACCGATGGCGATATGCTCATTCCAGTTCGAGATGTCCCAATTTTTGATCGTAGAAAAATTGGCTATGAAAAATTTTATTATAAGTCAAATGATCGAGAGTATATTCGTACAGGTAGACTGAGAACGGAGACTGCTGCAGTCAGTCGTGATGTGTTTTATGTAGAATACATGGGGGAGCTCTACAAATGGAAATTGGGTGATCCAGAATGGACAAGCACTGGGTTAGTAGACGATGGTTATCGATATGATGGATCTCGTGATGATTACAGGAAGGGATTCAAATTAGCGGTTTTAGGAGAAACCGTCTACGCCGGCAACCGGAATGGTAAACTGTTTCAGTCATTCGATGAAGGAGGTAGCTGGAGAGACATCACACCAAGTCTGCCACTCCACTTCACTCGCTTCAAAGATATAGTCTTTGTAGAGTCAACCCTTTACGTCGCAACAGATAATGGCGTTATGGTCTCCAAAACCGCGGAGCATTGGCACGTGCCAACCGATAGCGCAGGCACGCGTCCCATCATAAGTAACTTTGCTGTAGATGGGACCAAAAGTTTATGGTATCAGCGATGCGGGTGTCTACCGCTTGGATACCCGGAGTCGATGGAAGCAGGTTTCTACAGAAGTGCCAAGCGGAATAGTTTCTTCGGCTATCATTAACGATAGACTCTATAGTATCGTCGAAAGACAAGGAATATTTCACACGTCCCTGGTCTCCGAAGAACAGTAAATAACGTGAGTTCGACTTGAATATTTATGGCGGAAGTCTATTGTAGCACAAACTGTTACTTTGTGCCATTTTACGCCGCAAACTAATGACGTTTCAGCATTTCATGACGAAAAAGGAGATAAAAAATGATATACCGACAAATCCTCGCATGTCTCTTACTAATATTACTTCCGCTGAGTGCTAAAGCGTTTCCACCCGCTTCACCCGCAGGTGGAAACTATTTAGTCCTCGATGGGGTCGACGACCACGCCGTTTTAGATTTTGAAACCTTCGGTAGACCTTTACCCAACGGCACGGAGAGAGTTCACCGTCGAAGCATGGATATATCCCACCACACCGCCCGACAACGGGAACACGTTATTGACGATACTCCATCAACAGGTGCGTATGCTCATCGTGAACGATGAATTTCAACCGTACCTAAATGAGGTGGCTAATCTGCTAAATATTGAGCCCCCGAAGGGGGACCTAATCTTGCTAATGAATGCCTATATTGAGGGACAGTTCGGCGGTCGGAGATTAGCTTTCCCGATCCCGCTTGTGCCGAACCAATGGCACACACGTCGCTTATCAGTCAAATGGAGATCAGACAACAATGATCGTCAATGATTTCGTAGCGATACGGCCACTCGGGGATCCTCTCGGAGATGATGGAGATCCTCGTGCTTGGCTTCCAAAGGACTTCGTGCTTGGAGGGTTTGGAAAATAATTGAGTGCCTGCCCCTGCCAATCGTTTTATGCTTCCTTTACTGGATATATTGATGAGGTCCGCATCTCAACGGAGGCTCGTTACGATGTCAACAAAAAAGGCTTTATGCCAGACGACAAGTTCAAAAATGACGCAAAAACGGCTGCGTTGTGGCATTTTGATGAGCCGAGCGGAACACAGAAATTCTCAGACGCATCAGGCAACGCATATCATCTGGAGGGTAAAAATGGCGCAAGGACCAGCATCCCACTTGCAGTCGAAGCAGCAGGAAAACTCGCCATCACATGGGGACGACTTAAACAATGAAACGGCTCTCGTTTGAATCAGTCGGTGCTTCAGGGGAAAAGACTACAAAACCCATACAGCCATCTGTCCCGCGCCGCGATTGCACCATGCGTAATACGGAATTGCCGTGACGTCTGTGCGCTTCAAATGTGGTTTTGAACGTAGATAGAGGTTATTTCCCCAATCGGAGGCATCAAGCACTGTACCTGTACCACGGATGAGGGTGACACCTCCTAAGAGTTCACTGTCAAACGCTGTTTCTAAGGGGGCACCATCTACCAGCGACAACGTCTGGAAAACGCCATCGGGATTGTCCACATCCTCAAAGCAGTAGACCAGGGGACCGCGGCGTAAAGCGAACCGTCCAAGATTTTCTTTAACAAGTGGATGTGCGTAAACCCGCTCAATTGGCATGGCGAGTGTCAAGTTAACTGTGTCTTTTGCATGCCACTGTCGCTGAATTGAGAGGTACCCGTCAGCGTTCGTTTTTGGCGTGTGAACCGATCCGTTGACACGCACTTCAAAGGCATCACACCAAGCCGGAATTCGTAAATTTAATCCAAATGTTACAGGCGTTTCCGGATCCACCGTTATCCTGACATCACCCGACCACGGGTAATCCGTTTCCTGAGTTACTTTCACCGAAACGTCTCCCGCAACAGTTGCGTCGGCAGTGCCACCGATGTATAGGTTCACCCATACGCCTTCGTCCGATTCGGCGTATGCATACTGTCCTATGGATGCGAGAAGTCGCGCGATATTCGGCGGGCAACACGCGCACCCAAACCACTCATGCCGATGCCGACTCCCGTGACTTGCCAGTGGATTCTGATAGAAGAAGCCCGTGCCATCAAGCGAGATGCCAGAGAGCGCACCGTTGTAAAGTGCCGTCTCCAGCACATCGACAAAGCGCGACTCACCGCGCAATAGGAACATTCGGTGTGCCCAGAATATCAGTCCGATAGACCCACACGTCTCGGCGTAGGCAGAGACGTTCGGTAACTCATAGTCGTTTGTGAATCCTTCGTTGTGTCCAGAAGGACCCACACCACCGGTGACATACAGACGTTTCTCTGTTACGTTCCGCCAAAGTGCTTCCAGGGCGTTTATAATTGCGGTATCGCCTGTCTCATAAGCGATGTCGGCGGCGGCACTGTAAAGATACATCGCACGCACCGCGTGTCCAACACATTCGCTTTGGTCCTGTATCGGGAGATGCGCTTGCGCGTAATGCCCCTCAAATTTTCCATCGCGCGTGAAATGATGTTGATACGCCTCGAGTCCGCCCGGAATGTCCGGATTCTCTAATTCCTTCTCAAAGACCGACGGAGAATGTCCACGCCGGGTGACAAAGTATTCCGCGAGTGCCGAGTAGCGTGCCTCACCTGTAACGCCCGCCAGTTTCACGAGCGCGAGTTCAATGCCTTCATGTCCCGGAAGTCCGTCTTGTTTGCCCGGACCAAAGATGCTGTCGATGAGGTCTGCGAATCGACAGGCAACGTCAAGCAGGGTGCTCTTTCCAGTGGCTTGATAATGCGCGACGGCTGCTTCAAACAGGTGTCCGGCACAGTAGAGTTCGTGCATGATACCGAGGTTTTGCCACCGCTTCGTCGGCTCGACCAGTGTGAAATAGGAATTCAGGTAACCGTCAGGCTGTTGGCTCGCGGCGATCTTTGCGATGACCGCATCGAGATCCGATTCCCATTCTGGATTCGGATGTGTCTGAAGCGTATACGATGCCGCCTCCACCCATTTGTGGACATCGGAATCGTTGAAGAAAATACCTTCAAATTCTCCGGACATCAAGCCAGCGGCTTTCGCGAAGTTGTCTATTCTACCTGTTGTTTGGCACTGTCCCAATTCGTGTGGGATCGTTACCTCGGAATTCGTCCGCTGCCGAGGTGCCCAAAACCGGTCGCTAATTGTAACAGCCGTGAACGGAAGAGCTCTCAAAGTTGTATCCCTTTCTATAGTGAATTATAAAAATAGGTAGACACTTCCTGGTAGGCGCGGTCTGAAACCGCGCCTACCGCGGTGCCTAAGTAATTATAGGCTTTACCATAATTAAGGCGATGGCGGGTTGAGATGCTGTAAATCGGGTGAGTGTAGTATTAGCGGCTTCTCACGCTAATTCCTTGAAACGCTTCTGTAGGTAAATATCTCCCTAACACGTTCTGAACATCTATTTCTGTGAGTTGTTGTGGTGTGATTAGAACACATTTGTTCCGTGAACTCCTGCTCCAAGTTGTCTCAAAATCTGCGTAGTTCAATCGGCGTTTGGTAAGACTGGTCGGATTCTGAAGTGATATTTCGCCTAACTGGTCGTTGTAATCGGACAACGTCAATATCTCTGGGCTTCGTCCTTGGAATTGAATCATCACAATAGGGGGCCACCCTTTCGCAATAAATGCCTTTAAGACATCGAGCGAACCGTTGGAGATAATGGCAAGGTGCTGCACTGTACCACGGGTCGTTGCATAAAGATCATCGAGTCCACCTCTGCTGCCAACGCGCGGGGGTTCTTTGAAGGCGTTTCTGACGTAGGGTAGTTTTTGTAACTGGACGGTAGCACTTTCAGGTAAGCTGGCTTGGCTCTGTCCGGATTGCGGTCTCGTATTCCTCTCGGCAGCGGCAAGTACCGTTTCAGGAACGTGGTACTGTCCTTGAGGGGGCGGACCACAATTTATTGCCAGGAGTACGAAAACAAGCGACGCAACACAAGCGCGCACAGTTGAATATGACGAACCGGTGAGTAATTCTTGACGAACTTCTCTTGCATAAGACAGATAGTGTTTCATGCTTCACTCCTCCTTACATATAGAAACGGTTTGCGTGAGATATGGTTTACGTGTCATTCTTGATCGATCTTAACTGCGACTTCCCGTTTTTCCTTCCACGATTCCACAATAGCTTCAGTAATACGTAACGCTTGCAAACCATCTCTCCCCGTTGGGGCAGGCGACCGGTCGGCGAGTAAGTCATCGACGAGGGCAGCCACCCGTAAGGCGAATGTTCCATCAAAAGCAAGTTGTTCCTCTCTAAAAATGGAGGGACGGTATTCTTCGACGACCTGATTTTCCCGTCTCATCAAGGTTGCGCGTGTGAGGACATTATCAACGACGATTTCGCCATCGGAACCGCAGATTTCGAGGCGCTCGATCGGATGGATGAAATCGCTATCCCAACTCGCCATCAACGTAGCGACTGCTTCTGTTTCATAACGGAAAGAGATAGCCATGCTGGTATAACATGCATCTTCACCCTCACGCACTTCATGTTGCCGCGGCTTCGCCATTTGCACACAAACAGCGACAATTTCGCCGCCAAACCATCGAAGCAGGTCAATCGCGTGGGTTTCCAATTCATAGAGCAGGTAATATTCGCCTTTCCACGTTGAGGCGGGTCCACCTTGAGATAATTTCATATCCAAGTAGTAAGTCTGCCCGATAGCACCGGCATCAAACCACTTCCGTGCTTGGACATACCCGGGGGCAAATCGACGATTGTAATCTATAGCAAGGTAGACACCTTTTTCGTCTGCCTTCGAGACCATCTGTTCCGCTTCATTGATATAAAGTGACAACGGTTTTTCAGAGATAACATGTTTTCCGGCTTCCAGACATTCCATCACGGGTTCAAAGTGCAGGTAATCAGCGGTTACAACGTCTACGAGGTCGCACTCTTCATTCGCAAGCATCTCTTTGATGGAAGCGTACCACTTCGCGATGCCGAGTTCTTCAGCACGTGTCTTCGCTTTAGCGGTGTCTATATCACACACTGCCACCAATTCCGCACCCGGATGCTGAAGATACCCCAGTTGATGACGATGCCCGATGCCTCCGCACCCAACTGCTGCTACTTTCAGTTTCCCTGCCATGATTGTGTTCTCCTTTACGCGCTGGGGCGCGTCGTGAGCACAATGTGCTCCTACTGAGGTTCTGATGGAGACTTACGACCCTCTGTTCGAGATCTATCGTCTGTTCGCAATGTCAGCTTACAATTTTCCTCTAAACATATAATATACGATGCGAAAAAAAATAGCAAATGAAATTGAAGATTCCCTTAAAACTAAAACGGTGACATTGTATAATAAATCGGAAAATATGGGGTCATCCCAGAGGACAGCAAACTAACTCCATATTTCAAAATGAACGCGTCACACCCCGATGTATCTCGGCAGTGGGTTTCATGAAGGTGGAGGTGTGTATAGGCAACGCTCGGATAAGTGAAAAGGGGGGCGCTTGAGGTATGAGTTGATGCATCAACGGATTAGAGAGGGGAAACATTATTTTTATGTACACATATCGTCCTTAGTAGAACTACGCTTTTGGCAGAGCATATACAGCTCGCCGGACCTTTACAATTTCACCGCTATCTATAAGACGCTTGAGTTCATTTTTTACGGCTCCTGGATGTCCTTCAATAGCCGCAGTGAGTTCCGATGTCTTTTTCTCACCACCTTCAAGGAGAGAGCGGATCTGCTCGTGGAAGGAAACGCGTTGAATTTTCCCACCCCTCAACTTCGTCAACACACGGTTCGCTTGACTTTTTGAGATTCCCAAGACCTGTTCCACTTTTTCTCTCCCGGATTCCGATGTGAGATTGTCTCGTTCTCCCTCAAAACGCTGGCGTTCGGCTATCACCTCAGGGAGTTTGTCCAGTCCACCGGCGACCTCAAAATCTTCCCAGTCAAAAAGGAGTGTTTCAGGTCTATCGGTGATGTCGGGCAATCGCGCACTGGTGAGCAATACAATTTTCTTGTTTGGTAAGCGGGTCAACCCCGCTCGACCTATAATCTCTGTAAATAGACCTATAGCATTTTTTTCATAAATGCTCTGAACGCGTTCGTCTTTGTAGCTGCAAGACTCCATATCTCCTTCATAGCAGAGCGGTTTTTCCTCGTTTCCAAACAAAATCTGTGAGTGCCGCCAAATGAGACCTGGTGTCCAGTAGGGCGCACCGACTATCCAAATCACATCTACCGTTTCAAAAGTGGTGTCTAACGCTTCTATCTCTTTGAAACCTTTCGCGAAAAGGACGTTTTGCTTTGCTGCAATATTCTGCAAAGGTCGCAGTGTTGGCGCGCTGGTGATAATCGCATGCTTAACGTTTGGGTCCCGCTCAATTTCTGCTTGAATACCGAGGAAAAAGCGCTGCCCCGTTTTGGACATGCCGAGAATGTCCCAGTCGGTATCGTAGTTTAGAATTGTTTGTCGTGGATAGGTACTTGTACGAATCTGAAAGACTTGGTTTCCGGCGATCCACGCTGTGGGTTTGATGTGGGT
Source organism: Geodia barretti (assembly GCA_030341885.1). Lineage (NCBI taxonomy): Eukaryota > Metazoa > Porifera > Demospongiae > Tetractinellida > Geodiidae > Geodia > Geodia barretti. Next base: position 14,714 of record CASHTH010001921.1, read on the forward strand.
GACTTCAATTTCCTCATCTGGGAATGTCTTGCGGAGATCTCGCTCGGAGAGCGTTGACGACATAAACAGAAAGCGTTTGACCCTCGGATGCAACACCGATGGCACCCAGAACTGCAGGTCTTTTCCAGTCCACAACATCGGTGCGTCAGCATCTCGCGTGTAGTGTGCAAAAAAACGTTTGAGTTGATGCCAGAACGTCCAGTTTGGGTCCGGATAGACTGTCGGGAATGCCTGAATACTTTCTACGGTTGACGTGTCCAAGATGCCTAACGCAATGGCTTGTGTTATCGACATCGGGATTTTCACGTCTTTGTTTAGTTCCGAGAAGTCAAAATCAAAAACAGGTAGTCCTTTTGCCCTGAGACTATCCGCGGCGTTTGTATCCAAGGGAATGTAAGCGAAAACACCTTCCTCAAATTCGAGAGTAAAGCGTGCCATTTCCTTCCCAGTTTCATTATCGACAATCCCGCGGCTCTCCACTTTACCCGAGACATTGATTTGGCACATCTGCTGGACAAGCTTTTCTTCCTGTTGCTCAAATACCTGCATCGCTGTGCGGATCCGCCTGACAGCATTGTCGTCAAGTTCGCCTTTGGTTTCTAACGCGTGTAGTAGGGCATTGGCGATGTTACCTAAGGAACTCCCTTGCCAGTTCACACGCCACTCTTCCAATGTGTTTCTTGATACGGCACATTTGACAAACAGCTGTTGTGCGTTTGCTTCATCAATGATACAGAGCCGTTCTGTGTCGTCTGTCGGCTCAAGTATTTCTCCTGCCGTTCTTGAGTGTCGTGGATCTAAAAATAGTCTAACTGGATTAAATATCTGTGCCTTGGCGCGTTGCAGTGTAACGGATTGCGATAAATAGCCACGCTGCTGACACTCTCTGTAAACGGGACACTGCGGACAGATACTTTCATTCGGGTTTCCACCCTTTTTTTCAAGTGCATCACACCGCTCCGGGTCCTCACAGACATTACCGTGTTGAAAAGGGTTCGCCATCCGAACCTCAGCGGGTATATCTTTTACCTGCTCCCACAAGTACAGCCGATTTCTCCTACGTGCGACCGATGACACGTTTCGCTTTTGAAAGCGTTGTTCTGCTTCTTCTGCCGTTGCATATTTCCCGTTTAAGCGAATCGCACCACCACTGAGAACGTAGGACTCTGCTGCGTGGCTTTTTCCTGCCCCCGTTTCGGCGATAAGTCCGAGAATGCGAGCATCTCGATTGAAAACACGCTGCATCTGAACGGCAGTCTCTTCAAGTGTCCCGTAAACCTTATTTTCGTCTTCCTGCTTGGATAGCACCGGGGACGGACGTTTTATCGCTAAAGGACTCAGTTTCCCTTCCCGAACTGCAAGCACTTTATCTGTTACAGGCAATCCAGTAGCCGGTATCGGTGGCAGAATGCCGGTGTCGTCCCAGATATCTGTTATGAGTGTAGTTTCCATCGGCAATCCAGTATCAGACGTAGATGCCCGGACCCATACACCCTCCTCATCCTCCCATAGCAGTATGTATGTGGTGGTTTCCCCGCTGCCGGGTAATGCCCAGTGGTGAATCCTGTTTTCTCGTCGGACATAAGAGAACCCGCGCTTCAAAAACGCCTGTCTCGCAAGATTGAGATTATGCGAACCGAGGGATGCAGGCACAATAGGTGCAACTTGCGGGGTGGGTTCCAATTTCTGTTCTCTTGGCGATGCAGGTTGGTGAAGCGCAGCACGAAGCACATCAATAAAAGCAAAGAGAACCTCTTTGGCAATGATAGGTGGGTCTAACAGATTGCCAAGCAGGATCTCGTAGCGGGCATCCCAGCGGCTATATCCTGCTTCACCAAGGATTTCGAGATACACGTCGCGGTGATACGGATTTTCCGAGATCGATGTGTGTTTGTAGATATACTGCTTCGCCTCAGGGGTATTCGGATGGAGATAATTCGACACTCTGCAAGAAAAACGCAACCCACCCGACTTTGTCATCGTCAATAGCGGATTCGCCACGGCGTTGATGAGAGACTCGATACAAGTTAAAACAGCATCGGGGGCAGCGCAGATAGCATCATACGTAAAATCAATGTCGTGCCATTGCGCGCCATCACGTTCGGAAGGTGTGCCTGTATACACCTGTATTCCCCATGATTTGTGCCATAATGCGATCTCCCAGTCTGCTATGCTCTGGCGTTTCAAAAACCGTTCACCCCCAAGAGACCTTGGACCGTGGTCGCGCTCAGGTGCGCGTCCTATCGGCATGAAGGAGATGTCCGCATGCTCGAGTTCATAGAGCCTTACAGGATATTTCCAGGCGCAATGAACCGTGAAATGATAAGGAAGACCTTTATACAACGCAGGCGTTACCATTGTCTTCCGCTGTCGAAGCGGCTTTTCGTGCCGTTGGTGACAGTGTTGAATGATGTGTTTCAAAGAATTCATAGTCAGCCCATAAGAGCGCGGCGTTTGATTGTTTGTTCTCATCTTCACACCTCTAACAAGGTTTTTCCGCTTGATAGTTATCCACAAGCAACACCGTAAAATTGAGCGCACTTTGATATCACGCTGGTCCCGTGGTGGGAAGTATGTATTAGATATTACCACAATTCCGCTTTCTAAATCAAGTTTTTACAGTCTATATTGATAGGGAAATATGGCTTTCCTGTACGAAGGAGGTCTTAAGCGATGCCCTGTGTATCACGATCCTTGTGCCGTTTCAGGTTGCCCGTTCTGGTTCTAAATCTTGCCTACCAGTGTGGCTTCTGACCGCTGATAACTGGCATTAGGGAGTTTTATGGTATCTCACCATCGGTAACAGTAAGGAGGGCTATAGATGTCCTGAGTCTAAAACAGGGTCATTTAGTTTTACATATTTACTTTATATGTGTGAACATTTTTCCGCTGTAGGAGCGAGCTGTGCTCGCGATATTGCGCGAAAACCTTAACATCTGTGAACGAAAACCAAGATCGGAACCGAAAACTAAATAGTCCTGGAGCCTAAAACAGGTCTATTGCTAAAGTAGTGGTTTTTATGTTATACTGTCTCTTATCATATTTTGAAGGAGGCACACCGCGATGAACTGTCCGCGTTGCAAACGGGAAGATGCTGTCAAAAATGGGAAAGCCAGGGGACGCCAACGTTATAAATGTAAATCTTGTGGATTTCAGTTTACACGACTTACGTCCCGTGGAAGGCCACCGTGGCAGAGAGCCTTAGCGGTGTTCCTATACTGTCGTGGGATTTCTATAACCGCAATCGCGCAGATGTTTTCAGTATCACCGAGTACCGTCTTCAAATGGATTCGGAAGTTTGGCACACCGCTCGGACCTACGCCTGAATCTACTGCAGATGGCGCGGTTCTCCTTGACGACGCTGAAATATCACAGTATCTGAAAACACAGAGCGAAAGCTGCGAATCTGGAAAGATTTTTGTCGTCATACCGGAAGATGTGTCATCTGAAAATGTCGTCGTCGGAATAAAGCGCGATTGACTCCCATCCTAAAATGCCCAAAACTGCAAACACATTGTCATCTCACAATTCAGAGTCACCTATAGCAGATTATCAAATATAGGACTTACGCGGTTGACCCGTTTTCACGCAGTCTTTGGTTCGTAGTCGCGCAATTCATTGCGCTTTCTTCGGGAATATCCGCTCAATTTGCCTTGACAATCTCGGTAATCTATTTTAAAATTAGAGGTAGGAGGTTATGAAAAATTTATGAAAATCCGATTTCTAACAGTAGGTTTTGGCTTTCAGACTACACTAAAACTTGGACAAATTATTAAGTATAGTGCAGGTATATGTTTGCTAATGCTCGTTTTCGGTGGTGTTGCAGTTGCACAGGATTCATTCGGCGACCCCTTTGAGAAGGGCAAATTACAGAATCCGAATTGGGAATGGCAAAACGAACCCCCCAAATGGGATGTCGGCGATACCCGTGAGAATTTTCTGTTTATTGACAGCGAACCCAACCGAAATCTCTGGGCGACTGACCAATCACATCTGCTGTATCAGGAAACCGACACAGATATATTTGATGTCGAAACCCACTTCTTTGCCAGATGGGATACCAGTTCCGGGGTCAATGGGCTTGTCGTGAAAAGCCCGAAGGATGACAATTGGGTAACCATTAAATTCTGGTCACGAGATGCAGCCGCAAAAGGGCAAATCCAATATCAGACGAAACAGAATGAAGGTGGTGGTGGTCTCACCGGAAACGCTGGGTTCACCCCTGAATTTGGAGAAACTGAATTGTTCCTTCGACTCGCCAAAGATGCAGATGAATACAGTGCTTGGTATAAAACCAAGGAAAATGAAGATTGGATTGAGATTGGTGTGACTGAATTTGAACTCACGCCACCCTTATGGCTCGGTGTTTATGCCGGTGTCGCAGCAGGCGCAGGGAGTCTTGAAGTAGACTACGAATACTTCAATGATAACCTAAATCCTTTCCCTGTTGAACCCGGTGGAAAAGCAACAACAACTTGGGCAGCCGTAAAAACCCAATATTGAGGATAGACACCCCTTATGCAGTACCGCCTGATGATTTTTATGATGTTCTTTGGTGTTTCCACCTTAGCAGCCTCGACCTTCACCGATGTCAGTCTCACTGCAAATGTCTATCAACGTGAAATTCCTATTGATGCGGAATCCGGGGCCTGGATGGGTCCCGGGACCGCTGCTGCGGATTATGATAACGATGGCTGCTGGCTTGACATCTTCGTCGTTGGCGATGGAGGCTTACCCAATGCACTTTACCGCAACAATGGCGATGGCACTTTCACAGACGAAGCCGCCAAAGCGGGAGTCGCAAACACGCCAAGGGGACGCGGGTGTGTCTGGTTTGACTACAACAATGACGGTTGGCGCGATCTTTATATAACCTGTGCCGGTCCTAACTTCCTCTTTCACAACAACGGAGATGGCACCTTCACAGACGTGACGCAGCAAGCCGGTGTCGGAGACGAAAAACACGGCACGGGTCCCGTGATCGCCGATTATGACCACAATGGATGGCTTGACATCTACATCGCTAATTGGGGACGATCGCCATCCCTCTTAAACCCTAACCCCGCTCCCAAAACCAATGTTCTCTACCGAAACCGCGGAGATGGTACCTTTGAAGAAACCACCGATGTCGCTGGCGTCGTTGACGATGGGATCGCCTGGGGAGCAATCTTCTTTGACTACAATGGTGATACTTGGGCAGACCTTTTCGTTGCAAATGACCATGGACCCGACAAACTCTATCGGAATAGGGGCGATGGCACCTTCGCAGATGTTTCAGAGCAGTCCGGCATCGTGACCGAAATCGACGGCAGACCGACAGGTGCGATGGGACTCTGCGTCGGAGACTACGATAACGACACCGACCTGGATTTCTTCATCACGAATTACGATGCAGATCTCCTCTGGCGCAATAACGGGGATGGCACCTTCACGAATGTCGCTGAAGCTGTTGGGGTCGCAAACGAGGGGGTCGGGTGGTACGCCAGTTTCATTGACTTTGACAACGACGGTTGGCGCGACCTTTACGTCGTCAACGGCGATGTTGATAACTCACAGAAAACCAATCGTAATCGTCTCTATCACAATCGGAACGGGCAATTTGTGGACCGTGCCGATGCCCTAAACGTCAGTGTTGATGTCGTCGGACGCGGGGCAACCGCCGGTGATTTTGATAACGATGGAGATGTCGATTTTTACGTTGTCAACAACACCGGTAATACGCTCCTTCAAAATGATGTCGATTCTGACAATCGACACATAAAAATTCGGTTGCGCGGAACGAAAAGCAATCGCGATGGAATCGGCACACGGGTATCGGTGGTTGTAGGCAACCGTGTTCAGGTACAAGAGTTAATCTGCGGTACCGGCTTTTTGGGCAGTGATAGTTTAGAACTGGAATTCGGTATCTCTTCTGTTCATCCGATCGATTCTGTTACCTTAGCCTGGCCCTCAGGTCTTGTTGAAACTTACCATCATCTGGCGTTGATGCGGATGTCCTTACTTTCACCGAAGCCGAAAACGTAGCGGTAGCTGTTGAACCAATTGGTAAGCAGAGCACGACATGGGGAAAGATAAAAGCTGCCGAGGTCTTTCAAAACTACCCCAATCCATTTAATCCAGAAACTTGGATTCCATATCGCCTTTTCGAGTCCACTGATGTGCAGATCACAATCTACGCACAGAACGGTGAATTGATTCGAGACTTTAACCTCGGACAGCAGTCTCATGGTGAAAAAACGCTTTATTGGGATGGTAAAAATCGAAATGGGGAAACCGTAGCCAGCGGTATCTATTTTTACCAGTTCCGGGCAGGCGATACACAAAGCGTCCGGAAGATGTGGCTACTGAAATAGGCTTTCCAGACAGAAAGGCTCTCGCTATGGAAAACATATATTTAAGATGGTGGGGATGCGGCGCATTTGATGTCCGATTTGGAGACATCAATATCGCTTTCGATCCATATCTGTTCGATCAGAACTTAGCGGATGCCGAACCGATATACGACTATATCTTTATTTCCCACGAACACTTCGACCACTGCCACCCTATAACCTTGCGGAAGTTGTGTTGCGGTGAGCGTTTTAAAAAGTTATTTGTCAACGTCGGTTGCATGACACCCGCACAACCTATTGCTGAGAAATACGGGGATGCCGCATTTGAGCGCGATCTACCGATTACCAAGCATGTCCCTGCCGATAAGGTCCAGATTCTCTACCCAAAACATCTCAACGAAAAGCAAGGGACATCGCGCGCGTTTCAAGGGTCAGATACGCTCGATCTTGGGGATATTCAAGTCGAGACGATTGAAAGTGGCGAGAACCAAACGCCAAATCTCCCGACAAACGGTTATCTGATAACACACACCGCAAAAAATGTCTCTATCTTACACACTGGCGACTTGCACGAACCCTATCCAGCGTTAGTAAACCTCCGAGGCAGGGTAGATTTCCTGATTCACATGAAACTCGGTCTCGGCGAGGGACTTGCATCTCGGCTCATAGAACTCCTTGAGTTAATTCAACCGCGCTTCGTGATACCGACACATTACCGAACCGATCGGAAATCCGACCCGATACCAGCAGGGCACTGGCCCCCAAACGTCACCGATGAAATGGCGTTTATTGAATCAATCCGTGAAATAGTGGGAAACAGAACGCACCTCCTCCCTTTCACCGCAGGCATAGAATACGAGGTGAAAATGCCAGAGAAACGGGTTATCTGGAAATGGGAGTGGTTCAACACGTGGGACGTTCCACCCTGGAGAGCGTAAAATTCCGGCAGGCGGTTTGCTGAGAACAAGGGGTTATACTGATGAAACTGACGCGATTTTCGATCTTGGTGATACTTTTTGTTGGGACAGTCTCTCTCCCAAACACCTTCGCCCAAGATCATACCCAATGGCATTTACCCGAAGGTGCCAAAGCCCGACTTGGTAAAGGCGCGATAACGAGTAACGTCCAGTATTCCCCGGATGGCACTCGGTTCGCGGTCGGCACCTCTGTCGGTATTTGGCTTTACGATGCCGATACCCATGAAGAAATTGGCTTACTCACTGGACATGAGTCAAGGATTTCGTGTGTTGCATTCTCTCCGGACGGACAGATACTCGCGAGTGGAAGTTGGGACAAAACAATTCGGTTGTGGAATCCACATACAGGTCAACACAAGACAACCCTTAAGGGCGACAATATGGGCAGTGTTACGTCCGTTGCGTTTTCTCCAGATGGCAGCACGTTAGCAAGTGGGGGTGGAACCTCGGACGAAACAATTCGATTGTGGGATACTGCTACGGGAAACCATATTGCGGCTTTTATTGGGCATACAGGGGTTGTCACTTCTGTCGTATTTAGCCCTGACGGAAAGATGATTGCCAGCGGCGGAGGTTGGAAAGACAACACGGTTCGATTATGGGATGTGAAAGCTGGATACCAAATCGCTAATTTCACGGAGCATGAACACTGGGTTGAGTCCGTTGCGTTCAGTCCAGATGGAGGAACGCTTGCCAGTGGAAGTATAGATGACACCATTCGATTGTGGAACCCACATACCGGTCAGCACATAGCAACCCTCACAGAACACACGAGTGGGGTCAATTCAGTGGCGTTTTCCCAAGATGGGCAGACGCTTGCCAGTGGGAGTAATGACAAAACGGTTCGATTGTGGGATGCTGTCACTGGCGACCTAAAGGGAACCCTCACAGGGCATGAACGTTCGGTTGAATCCGTTGCCTTCAGCCCGGATGGCAGAACACTTGTCAGTTCGGGCAGTGATCAGGTGATTCAGTTTTGGGATTATATCACTCACCAGCATAAAGCGACCCTCACCGAGTACACTATTGCAGTTAATGCGGTTGCCTTCAGTCCAAATGGTCAGATACTTGCCAGTGCGAACTATGACAAACTAATCTACTTGTGGGATGCACATACAGGGCATTTCCAAGATACCCTCGTAGGACATGGAGGGCGGGTCTTTTCCGTTGCGTTTTCTCCAGATGGTGAGACACTCGCCAGCGGTGGAGGAAACCCTGACACCACAATTCATTTGTGGGATGCACATACAGCGCAACCCAAGGCACCTCTCACAGGGCATAAGTATGGTATTGAGTCTCTCGTGTTTAGTCCGGATGGTCGCACGCTTGTAAGTGGGAGTTGGGACAACACCGTTCGATTGTGGGATGTTGACACAGGCGAAAATAGAGCAATATTGGGGGATACACAGGATGTCTATGCTGTTGCGTACAGTCCGGATGGTCGCACGCTTGCCAGTGGCGGTAGAAACGCCACAATTCACTTATGGGATGTCGGAACTGCGCGACGCCAAGCGACCTTGACAGGGCATACAGAACCTATTGAGGCTATTGTGTTTAGTCCGGATGGCAGTACACTCGTGAGTGCGGGTCGGGATAGAAGTATCCGATTCTGGGATATACATACCGAACAACCCAAAGCAACTTTCGGGGGAATGTAGGTCCGATCAGATCCCTCGTGTTCTCCGCTGACGGTCGCACGCTTGTGAGTGGAAGTTGGAATAGCACAATTCGATTGTGGGATGTGGACAGTGGACGACGCTTAGGTGTCTTTAGGGGACACATGAACAGAGTTAACACACTTGCGCTATCCCCCGACGGTCGCACGCTTGCCAGCGGGGGTGACGATGGTACGGTTTTGCTGTGGGACTTCACGCCATTTTTCTTCCAAATACCGGGGGATGTCAACAGTGATGGCGTGGTGAACATCCAAGATATGGTGCTGATTGCATCGAATTTTGGGCAAACCGGCGTGAATACTGCAGATGTGAACGGTGATGGCGTGGTGAATGTCCAGGATTTAGTATTGGTTGCCTCATATTTTGGGCAGAGTTAAGCGAAGAGAACAGAATTAAGAGCGTGCATATCGCCAACCCGGTCGCGATTCACCAGACACCATCGTGAAACGAAATGGAACGATGCCCAGGAGCCCATAGTTAAAAAATCTCAATAATTTGGAGAACATTTATCGTGTCAACAGCCCCGCGCGTTCGTGTCGCTTTCTATGGATGTGGAAACTTCGCGAACCGAACCCGAATCCCGAACCTATTACAGACGAATTCGGTGGATATTGTCGCTGCGTGTGATAGTAACTCGCAGACAGCACAAAGAAACAGCTGAACGCTTCAAGGTCCCGCATGTCTACCAAGACGCTCATGAAATGCTTGACACCGAAGCAATTGACGTGCTATACTCTATCGTACCGGCGTATGTGCGAACCAATGTTGAAGTAACCGCCGCACAAAAAGGGATCCACATCTTCAGTGAAAAGCCGCAGGCACTCACGATGCAGGTTGCCCACCGAATCAATAATGCTATTCAGCAAGCGGGGGTTATCAGCACCGTTGGGTTTCGCGAACGGTATCGTCCGATCTTCCAAGAGGCTCGCCAATATTTGACGGACAAGCGCATCGTGCATGCCCGATTTCAGAGTTTCGGAGGCTTACCACCTTCGACAGAGGGTGGAGCCAAAACATGGTGGGAAGAGATGGACAAGTCTGGGGGAAGTGCCCTCGATTGGGGTGTTCATGCAACCGATTATACCCGCTTCATGACAGGATTGAACGTTGCCAAATCCCAAGCATTTTATTGTGAACGCCCGGCTTATGCGAATGCTCTGTCTACCAGTTTCAATTACTGCTTTGAGAACGGTGCTACGATGACGCTTAGCTTTGTCGCCGCCGGTCCGGGTCCGAAAAATGAACCGCGGTTTACTATTTTCTATGAAGGTGGATGCCTCGAAATTCACGGATACGATAGGATTGTGGTAAATGGCGAGGTCCTTTATCAAGCCGACGAATTCGATCCGTGGTTGGAACAAGATAAGACCTTTATCCGCGCCGTTCAGTCTGGGGATGCAAGTCTTTTGCAAAGTGATTATTACGATGGGCTCTTCTCTTTAGCCCCTATTTTAGCAGGTTGGGAGTCTTCCCGGCGTGGTGGAGAATGCATTGATATCGCGTCGTTCATGGATGACGCATAGTTTAATTAAATTAAGTAAAGGAAAAAATATGGATGCAAAATTGAAAAAAATTCAGATTACACCAATGAAATTTGATAAACAGGGTGATGTCCAGCGAGAAGAATTCGCTACGCTCACCATTGAAGTGCCGATGGATAGCACAGGGCAACGTGCCGCAATTATACGTCTGTGTGAACTCCTTGATCAAGAATGGGTCGTTGTGGATGTTGAGGGCAAAACAATTATCGCTGTCAACACCGCCTAATTTAATAGTTGTCGGTTATCAGTTGTCAGTTATCAGTTAAGCTTTAGTGTTTGAGGTGTTTTCTAATAATGTGAAACCATACTCGTGTTATCAATTAAAAGACAAAGAAGTTTAACTGATACAAAAACCATACTGAAAACCGATAACCGATGACCGATAACCATTAAAAAAATGAAAAAGAAATTGCTTTTTACACCCGGTCCCACGCCGATTCCGCCTGAAGCCCTATTGGCAATGGCGCAACCGATTGATTACCACCGCAGCGATGCCGCTGTAACACTCATTAAAGATGTTCTTGAAAAACTCAAACACGCTTTCCAAACCGAGAATGATGTCCTCTTTCTAACATCGTCTGGAACCGGTGCTATGGAAGGGGCTGTCGTTAATCTTCTGTCTCGTGGAGACAAAGTAATTGTCGTTCGGAGCGGTAAATTCGGGGAACGGTGGAACGACATCTGCACCGCTTATGGGATCGAAGTGATCCCGATTGACGTGACATGGGGGGATTCTGTTGAGCCACAGACAGTTGAAGCACTCTTAACGAAACACCCTGATGTAAAAGCGGTGTTTGCAACGCTCTGTGAGACATCGACGGGTGCTTTGCACGACATTGAGGCGTTGGCACGTTTAACGCGAGTTCGTTCGATCCCTCTTGGTTGTTGATGCTGTCAGCGCGCTCGCTGCTGATGATTTACAGATGGATAATTGGGGTGTGGACGTTGTTGTTTCCTGCTCCCAGAAAGGCTTGATGACACCGCCCGGTCTGGCGTTCGCTGCGCTCAATCAACGTGCATGGAGCGCGGTTGAGTGTTCTGACCTTCCGAAATACTATCTCGATTTCCGAAAAGCACACCAAAGCGGCTTGGAGGGCTCTGTCCCCTACACACCGGCGATAACACTGCTCACGGCACTTCAATGTGCCTTAAATCGCATCTGTGCAGAAGGTATCCGCAATACCATCGCCCGTCACAATCGCTTGGCAGTCGCGACTCGGAGTGCGATTAAAGCGCTGGGTCTCTCCCTCTTCGCAGCATCTCCAGCCAATACTTTGACCTCTATCCGCCTGCCAGCGGAAATCGATGGAAAGGCGTTTATCAATCTGATGCGCGACACATACGGTATCACCTATGCCGGCGGTCAGAGTCAGTTAAGCGGAAAAATCGTCCGGATCGCACATCTCGGTTGGATGAATGAAAATGACGTTATCGTCGCCATTTCTGCCTTTGAGCGAGGCTTAGTGGAGATAGGATATGACGTTCCATTGGGTGCTGGCGTTACCGCTGCACAGGAAGTTTTTAAATGTTCGCGAGGCGAGAAATGAGGCGTTTTTTTATTCAGGTTTCCTCTTGTATCCGCCTGCGCCGTTGTTGCAGGCGGCTATCTTGGATAGAATGAAAAACCGTAGCCCGTAATGAAATGGAGGGCGGGTATACGGGAAGGCAGGTCATTATCCACGCCCGCCTGACCGAACCGCAAGGAAAATTAAAAATACACTTTTTGATGCTTCTTACGAACACCGAAAAAAACCGCTATTGACCCAAACACTGGAACGTCTGCGTCCCATCTATAGCAAGTCCGAATTGAACGCTTTACGTATTGATAGTATGAGTCGGGAGGGGTTAGCGCAACGCTCTGGACGCGGATTTGTCAATCGGGATATTCTTGAAACCGTGCTTGGCAATTTGCTGGAATGTGTCGCACCGGGGTCGCATAACGCTCCGCAGTTGCATAACCAAAGGCGTGAACTCTCGGAAGCGATTGAAGAGGTAGCAGACCAGTTATATGCGATGGTCGCGCAATCGTTTTTGGCTGTTACGGACGAAACACGTCTCGGTGCCGCGCTTGAAACCGCTTTTTCGCTCCTCTGGGAACTGCCACGGCTCAAAAATCGAGCCCTCTGGAATCGCTTCGCCTCTCTTAAAGATCCGGCTGTCTGGGATGCCTATCTCCTCCACACCGGTATCTCTCGCGAAAAACTCGCCGCCCTTGATTTCCGTTCCCAAATTGATACCGCAATTCAGGAGCGAACCTTTGAACCGTACCAAGATTTTCTTGGTAGTTTGAATCTCGCATCTGTTTTGGATTATCAACTCCAATTGGTAGGGAGTACGTATCCCGGTTGGCGTGTACTCTTTTACCATGATGTCGCACACGCTTTAACACGAAGCGATGACCTTGAGGAGAGTCCAAACATTCACAGAATTCCGGTCCCATTGCTGCCGCGCGCCATCTCGGAACTCGGTGGGCGCTACTATCAAGCCGATTTACATCCAGAGACGCAGATTGGCGATGCCAATTTCTTGGAGCATCCGCATCGCGGTGTAACCACTGGACAGACGGGCATTATCGGTTGCGGTTGCGTTATTTATCCGAGCACGTTCGGTGGATTGAGTGTCAAGGTGAAACAACGACATCCCGTCATCGGCGATTTTGTTGAAATCGGCACGGACACCAGCTTGCTCGGACCTGTTCAGGTTTCTGACCATTCCACTGTCGGGACTAACACCGAAATTTATGGGTTTGTTGAAATTGAACAACGGTGTCGCATCGGTTCATCAGTCGTCATTGGAACGATCCGCGGCGCATCAGAGCATCCCGGAAAAATCTATATCGGAGATGAGGTGCGCATCGGAGATGGCACGATCATTGAAAATACATCAGAAATGGACCTGATTATACCCAACCGTTCACAGATCCCGGCGCGAAGCCACGTCGCAAATGACGGCTTTGGGTTTCCCCGATACCTTACTTGAAAGTAGTAGGCATACTCCGCTATGCCGTTAAACCTTTATACCGCAAAAAGTAGTAGGCATACTCCGTTATGCCGTTAAACCTTAGAATGAATCAACAACATGCGAAAAATACAACGTGCGCTCATCAGTGTCTACGACAAAACTAACCTCTTAGAGATAGCCAATGCCCTCGCACAACGGGGTGTGGAAATCCTCTCCACCGGCGGCACTGCCCGGCACCTGCGAGACGCTGGAATTAACATCCTTGATGTTTCTGACTACACCGGCTTTCCTGAAATGCTGGATGGTAGAGTCAAGACACTCCACCCCAAAATTCATGGAGGGCTCCTCGCTGATCGGGATAATGCCGAACACAGTATCCAAGCGGAGACACACGGCATTACCGCCATTGACATGGTGATATGCAATTTGTATCCGTTTGAGGCAACCGTCGCCAAGCCCGATGTAACGCTCCCCGAAGCGATTGAGAACATTGACATCGGGGGTCCGACGATGATTCGCGCCGCCGCAAAAAATTATAAGCATGTTGCTGTCCTCACAGAGGCAAGCCAATACTCCCAAATTATCGCCGATTTAGATGCAAACGACGGTTGCCTTTCGGAAGAGAGGCGATTTGAACTCGCAAAAAAGGCGTTTGCCCATACCGCACAATATGACACCGCAATCGCCGCCTATCTCGCTAACGTAGATTCACAACCGGACGAATTCGCCACTGACCTGACGCTCCGTTTCAAGAAGGAGTGTACACTGCGCTATGGCGAAAACCCGCATCAACGCGCTGCTTTCTACAAAACTAAAACCCGCCCAGGCGCGTCCGCCGCGTGGGCAAACCAACTCAGTGGACAGCCACTCTCCTTCAATAACCTCCTCGATTTAGAGGCTGCCTTAGAGATTGTTAAGGACTTCGAGACTCCTACTTGCGCCATCATCAAACATAATAACCCGTGTGGACTTGCGACGGCTGACAACCTGCAAGATGCCTTCGCGAACGCATTGGAATGCGATCGGACCTCTGCCTTCGGTTCGATCGTCGGGTTAAATCGGAGAGTGACAATCCAAACCGCAAATATCATTCGCGAAGCCGCAAGCGCGGGTGTGAAAATTGACGCAATTATCGCACCAAGTTATACCGAAAAGGCACTGCAAGCATTGTCTCGTGTTAAACGCCGACCGATTCTTGAAGCTGGATCGTTCTCGACTGAGGAACCTGTCTTGCAGATTCGCAATATTACCGGTGGTATGCTGGTCCAAGACCCAGATGTCCACGACTTAGATGCTAACGATTTAGAGGTGGTAACCTCTCGTGCGCCAACGGAAGCAGAGACAGAATCCCTCCTTTTTGCGTGGAAAGCATGCAAACATGTCAAATCGAATTGCATCCTGCTTGCCAACGGCCCGCAAAGCGTCGGTATTGGCGCGGGTCAGATGAGTCGAGTGGATGCGGCTATTATCGCTATCCGGAAGGCGGGTGAAAAGGCAAAGGGAGCAGTGTTAGCCTCAGATGCCTACTTCCCATTCCCTGACGGTGTCGAGATTGCCGGTGAGGCGGGCATCAGTGCCATCATTCAACCCGGTGGTTCCGTCAATGACGCTCCTGTAATTGAGACGGCGGACGCTTACGGCATGGCGATGGTGCTGACAGGCGTCCGACATTTCCGGCATTAGTTGTTAACCGAGGCCCCTAAGTCTCTGTTCTGTTAGCCGCTGTGCAGGGTCATTTAGTTTTACATATTTACTTTATGTGTGTGAACATTTTTCCGCTGTAGGAGCGAGCTGTGCTCGCGATATTGCGCGAAAACCTTAACATCTGTGAACGAAAACCAAGATCGGAACCGAAAACTAAATAGTCCTGAGCCGCTGTGCGTAAACCCTTGATTTAAACTCCAACGTAGCTTATACTGTCGGTACAGCCTATCTTAGAAGTTCTGATCTTTCTATTGCAGTCCTTGAGAAATTATACTCGGAGACAATTATTATGATAAATACTCCCATAGGAGGAACACATGAAAACGTATGCATTTCAGGTTGTCTTGGAAAAGGATAAATGGCCCGATGATCCAGATGAGAATGCCGTCTGGCGAGCATATATTCCCGCCTTAGAGCATAAAGGTGCAGCAAGTTGGGGATATACCCAAAAAGAGGCTTTAAAGAATCTACAAGACGCTGTTGATCTTCTTGTTGAATATCTACTGGAACAAGGCGAAGAAATTGATTTTGAATCGCTATTGGCAGATCAAGAAAAAAGCCAATCTGAATCCCTCTCACAAATTCAGGTCAGCGATGTCCCTTTAATCGCTGTAACTATCTAATATGTCCATCGATTACAGTCGATTACGTTCACTGACGGCGCGGAGATTGATACGTACTTTGAAAAAAGACGGTTTTTATGAATCCAGAAGAAAAGGGGCAAATCGCTTTTTTGCACACCCGGATGGACGGACAACAGCTATTCATCTTCACAAAATGAGCCAAACTTTTGCCCCTGGTACTCTCAGGGCTATTATTGGGCAGCAAGCGCAATGGACAGAAGCAGACCTTGAGCGTCTTGGGCTGCTTTAACTCTTATAGGGAATTGAAAATTGCCTACGACATTAACACTCCCACTCACGATAATTACAGGCGCGGGCGCATCCGAGAGCGTTGGCAAACAGGCGAAACGGCTCGGCGCAACAAGTGCACTCATCGTTACCGATCCGGGCATTGCCAAAATCGGATACGCCGACAAGATCGCCCGAAATTTGAATGATGCCGGAATAGCGTCCTCATGCTTTTCTGATGTCACACCCGACCCAACCCTACAGAATGTGCGAGACGGCTTAAAGCAATATGCTGACGAAGCCTGCGATGTAATTGTGAGCATCGGTGGCGGAAGTGCCATTGACTGCGGAAAAGGCATCGCCGTGAAATTGACGAACGACGGGGACTTCGCCGATTATATGGGTGTGGACAAGATCCCGAATCCGGGTGCTCCGCTCATCGCTATACCCACCACAGGCGGGACAGGCAGTGAGGTCTCCAAAGTTACTGTCATCACCGACGATCTTCGATCTGTCAAAATGATGCTCAGTAGCCCGTGCCTCTTAGCGCATGTCGCGCTGGTGGATCCAATGTTATCCCTTACAACTCCGCCGCATCTGACTGCAGCGGTGGGTGTTGATGCGCTGACGCACGCAATAGAGGCATACATCTCCAAACGCGCCCAACCGATAACCGATGCACTCGCATTGAAGGCGATTGAGATGATTTCCGGTTCGCTTCGGCAGGCGTGGGCAGATGGCGAAAACATCCCTGCCCGTACGGATATGATGATCGGTGCCTCTATCGCAGGGATGGCATTCAGCAATTCATCTGTGGCTTTAGTTCACGGAATGTCTCGTCCAATCGGTGCGTATTTCCACATCCATCATGGATTATCAAATTCAGTGTTGTTGCGCGATGTGATGGAATTTAGCGTCGTCGGTGCCCCTGCTCGCTTTGCCGATATTGCGTCCGCCATGGGAGAGCCTATCGACGGATTATCCCCGATGGAGCAGGCGGACGCAGCAGTTGATGCCGTAGAACGGCTTGTCACCGATATTCAGATGCCACGACTCGGTGAAATCGGTATTGACAGAGAGAAATTCGAGGATGTCATTGAACAGATGGCGAGGGACGCGATTGCAAGCGGAAGTCCTGCTAACAATCCACGGCAAGCGACGGCTGAAGAGATCGTTGCCCTGTACCGTCAGTGTTTTTAAAAAGTGGCGGGCACGCCCCGTCGTGCCGTAAAAGGTAGTAGGCACGCTCCGCCGTGCCGTTCACTCTTATAGTAAAGTCCAAAAATATGTGGACAGTTCGTCAGTGAACAACGACCCCACCGCCGCTGGCGAGGATTGTATCCTCGCCTCTTTAGAGCGTCCAAGTAATTATAGGCTTTACTATAAAGGCTCTTATGCTTCTACTGTTTCGCACCGCATTCCTGAAAAAATAAGTTTAGCGTTTCTGCTGTTCCTGTTGCTTACGGGATGTGACGCATCTAATGTGTTGATCCGCAATAACGGTGTGCCAATCTATTACGGCACAATTGATAGCATTGACAGCGTCTACGATGGCGACACAATTCGGGATGTATCTATCTAAATCTATCCGTTTCGTTAACAGAAGCCTGCTACAACGGACGCAGGCGACGCTAATCCAAAAACCGCTATGAAACAAAAAACTTCATCTAACGCCTCGCGAAAATTAAAAATTATTGTACCTGGGGATTCACCACCGCAAATCCAAGGCTCGCCGCATTTGGAACGTCTGAAACCCTATGGTGATGTTGTTCTCTACACCGACCGACCCGAAACCCCCGAAGCGCAAATTCGCCGTGCCGAAGATGCAGATATCCTCATCAATTCGCGCGGACTCGTCAAATGGCCCGCGGAGATCCTATGTCAACTGCCCAAGCTCAAGTTGATTTCGCTCTGCTCTATCGGCACCGATATGATTGGACTTGATGAAGCGAAAAAACGTGGAATTACCGTTTGCAATCAACCCGGACGTACCGCTCCAGTTGTGGCAGAACACGGGTTTGGACTGATGTTCGCGCTCGCCAAACGGGCGGCGTTTCTGACAATGTCTATGAAGGCAGGTGGATGGCCCCGTATGGATAACATCTACCTTCAAGGGAAAACTTTGGGAATTATAGGCACTGGGCATATCGGAGCAGAGATGGCACGCCTTGGACGGGCGATCGGGATGAACGTTATCGCGTGGACGTATCACCCTTCAGCGGCACGCGCAGAGGCGTTGGGGGTTCAGTTTGTTTCTCTCGATGAACTGCTCCGCACGGCTGATGTTGTGAGTCTGCACGTCAGACTGACTGAGGAGAGCCACCACCTCATCGGGGAACGTGAACTCGGTTTGATGAAGCAGGACGCGCTCCTAATCAACGTCGCACGTGGCGGTGTGGTTGATACAGATGCGTTGGCTTCGGCTTTGAATAGTGGACACCTCGGTGGTGCCGCTATTGATGTCTATGATCAGGAACCACCTCCGGCGAACCACCCACTTTTGGAATGCGAGCAGGTAATTTTGACCCCACATTGTGCCGATATGACCCCTGAAGGCGTTGAACTTCTTAACGAGGGCGCGGTGGACAATATCATCGCTTTTCTGGAAGGCACACCACAGAACATAGTTGTTTGAGATTTTGTTAGAGAAGTCGCTCGTAAAGTTGTGTAGAAGCCGCCGATGAAAAGAGGGAAAAGATGCAATTAGCCTCGGATGAGTCTCAATCTCGTCAGAAAGCGATTTTCGACAACGGAGAAAATCGAGCGGAAACCCCGATAGTTAAAAATATCGGGGTTGATACGGGTGGTACCTTCACCGACATTGTGATGCGTATTAATGGCGACCTGTTCACGCACAAAGTCCTGTCCACGCCGCAGAACCCTGCCCTCGCTGTAATACAAGGTGTGAGTGAAATTGTGGGAAGGGTTTGTAACTCCGATTCCTCTACCGATACTGAACGACTGGACATTGTCCATGGATCGACGGTAGCAACGAACGCACTTCTTGAACGCAGAGGTGCCCGTATCGCTCTCGTCACGACGAAAAATTTTGAGGACATTTTAGAGATAGGCAGGCAGGCACGTCCGAACCTCTATGATTTCTTCGTGGAACGTCCCGCTCCCCTTGTCCCTGCCGATAGACGTTTCGGTATATCAGAACGAACACTGCACACAGGTGAGATTCAAACCGCAATTGAGACTAACGATTTAGAGGCACTCGCGTCCGAACTTGCTACATTGGAACTTGATGCCATCGCGGTCTGTTTCCTCTTTGCCTACGTCAACCCACAGAACGAACAGATTGTTGCGAAACACCTCGCACGGCTCAATATACCCGTCTCATGTTCACACGAAGTCTTACCGGAATATCGAGAGTATGCGCGGTTCAGCACCACTGTAGCGAACGCGTATATCCGTCCTACTTTGGAACGGCATCTCTCTACGCTAACCGATTCTGACTTGCTGGGCAGTTTTAACGAAACCGTAGCCCGTAATGAAATGGAGGGCGACTCGAACACGAAAAACGTCGAGAAACAGGTGACCGATACTTATCCGCAAGGTAAAATTAAAAAATCGTTCCGTTTGATGCTCTCCAACGGCGGTTGTATCTCTGCTGATATTTTTCAGCGTAGCTTGCAAGCTGAAAACTTGCTATACAGAGGTGAATCCGCGGGTATCCGCACTGTCCTTTCCGGTCCCGCTGGTGGTGTTATTGGTGCGTATCAAGTCGCCAAGGCTGCTGGCTACGACCAAATCATCACGTTTGATATGGGTGGCACTTCAACGGATGTGAGTCTCTGCAATAGCGGCATCTCCCTCACGACCGAGAGCACCATTAGTGGACTCCCGATCAAAGTTCCGCTAATTGATATTCACACCGTCGGTGCCGGGGGTGGTTCTATTGCGACTGTGGATGCGGGTGGCGCACTACGCGTCGGACCCGAAAGTGCAGGAGCAGATCCAGGTCCCATCTGCTACGGAAATAACGGAGAAGATGTCACGGTAACCGACGCGAACCTCTACTTGGGACGTATCGCGGCGACCCAGTTTTTAGGGGGTGCGATGTCCCTTGATGTCGATAAGCCCCGCACACACATTGAGGAATTTGCGAAGCGTCTTGGCGTTCCACCGCTGCAAGCGGCAGACGGCATTCTTAAGGTTGCCAACGCCGCCATGGAGCGCGCCATCAAGGTCATCTCTGTGGAGCGCGGGTTCGATACGCGCGATTTCACGCTTGTCTCCTTTGGCGGTGCTGGTGGTTTGCATGCCGCATTTATGGCAGAGAATCTCGGCATCAAGACAGTGCTTATTCCACCAAACGGCGGTTTGCTCTCTGCTTACGGGATGCTCTTTGCAGATGTCGTTAAAGATTATTCGCAGACAGTGCTGTGGCAGCTCGAAAAGAGCAACGAAGATAGTGAAAATCTTGTTAAGGCATTGAACGCCGGTTTTGACACACTCTTGACCCGCGCGGAGCATGAGATGAGGATGGAGTCGTTTTCCCCACACCAGCTTAAAATTGACCGTTCGCTTGATATGCGATACGAGGGGCAGTCTTACGAGTTGAATATCCCCTGTTTTACCGGGGAGCATGATCGCTCAAGTGAGATAGTGGTTCTTATTGAAAGGTTTCACGCCGCGCATGAACTGCGGTTTGGCTATGCCCGAACCGATGCGCCAGTGGAAGTGGTCAACCTTCGGCTTACAGCTACTGCGGAGACCGCTAACCCTCCCATCCAATCAGTCCCACTCGCCGATGCTGATGCCTCTGAAGCGTTTACTGACCAAAATCCTGTTATTTTTGAAGGTGAAGCCCTCCCAACCGATTTCTACCGCCGTGAGGCGTTGCGTCCCGGCAATCAAATCGCAGGTCCCGCGATTGTGACGGAATTTAGCGCGACCACTGTAATACCCCCAAATTTCTCTGCTGTTGTTGATACCTACCAGAATCTTATTTTGAAGGGATAGGAACTGTAGAGCCACTCAAGTCTCGCTAAACACCCTTGTTGAAAGGTTTTGTAAGCACGATTGATGTGGACAGGGTTAAAGACATCACACCACGAAAACCAATCCGCGTAATCCGTGTAATCCGTGACAATCCGCGATTCAGACAACATTGCTACGGTTGCAACCGAATCTACCAAGACTGTGGACTGAAAACCGATAACTGATAACTGAATGCCTCTGTGCAAATTCCTTTGACACGGCGCATCCCCTTTGATATACTTTGTTTTCATGGCACCCAGATTGTAGCCTGTAACGTAGTGAAGGGGTTTTGCTTGGGTGTTTCTGCATATCTACGGAAAGGCACATATTTTGTCAAACCGACCTCACCGAACCGCAAGGAAAAGTAAGAAACCATTCTTCTTGGAATCCAAAGTGGCAAGCCCGTAATGAAATGGAGGGCGACTCTACGGAAAGGCACGTATTTTATCAAACTGACCTCACCGAACCGCAAGGAAAAATTAAAAAATGAAAATTACGGATGTAAAAACGATTCTGACGGCACCCAATGGGACTCGGCTTGTTGTTGTTAAGATTGAAACAAGTGAACCCGGTTTATACGGAATCGGTTGTGCCACATTTACACAGCGTCCGCTCGCTGTAGCAACCGCAGTCGATGAGTATCTCAAGCCCTTTCTCATTGGGAAAGATCCGACGAACATAGAGGATATCTTCCAAACCAGTTTCGTCAGTTCCTATTGGCGAAATGGTCCGGTGCTGAACAACGCGCTCAGCGGTGTAGACATCGCCTTGTGGGACATCATGGGCAAGCGTGCCAATATGCCTGTCTACCAACTGCTCGGCGGTAAATGCCGAGAGGCTGCAACGCTTTATGCACACGCAGGCGGTGGGACTTTCGAGGAGGTAGAGGAGAGTATCCGCCGTTATATGGAGCAAGGCTATCGCTATGTCCGCGCACAAGTGGCGATACCGGGTTATTCGACGTATGGTGCGGGCGGCGGGAAGCGGAGTTCACCCGCTTTTGAACCGACCCCTTATGTCAATACCATCATCAAACTCTTCGATCATTTGCGAACACATCTCGGCGACGAGGTAGAACTCCTACACGACATACATGAACGCATCCCACCCATCCAAGCGATTAATCTCGCTAAAGGACTGGAACCATATAACCTCTTCTTCCTCGAAGACCCGTTTGCACCCCGAAGATGTTGACTATTTCCAACTCATGCGTCAACAGACGAGTATCCCAATCGCGATGGGTGAATTGTTCAACAATCCGAATGAATACGTCCATCTTATCAAGGATCGACTTATCGATTTTATCCGGGTGCATATCTCACAGATCGGTGGTATTAGTCCAGCGCGTAAACTCGCCGCGTTCTGTGAATTTTTCGGCGTACGCACTGCATGGCATGGTCCTGGCGATGTCTCTCCTGTTGGGCATGCCGCCAACGTTGCGCTGGATCTCGCATGCTATAACTTCGGTATTCAGGAGCAGCATGTCTTCGGTGAAAATACCAAAGAGGTCTTCCCGGGTTGTCCCGAAATTCGAGAAGGTTGTTTTTGGGTAAATGAGGCACCGGGACTCGGCATTGATTTAGATGAAGAACTCGCGGCACGATTCCCGTTTCCAGAGGATCCACTCAACGGCGGTTGGGCACCCGTGCGGCGGATGGATGGCACGGTTATCCGACCATAGGTGTCAATTTTAGGAAAAATATAAGTCTCGATTCCAGGCACGGTAGGTGCGGTTTGCAACCGCACCGGATTTCCAGCGAAGTGGCTGATTAGTCGTCAAACCCCAGCCGTTTTACCTCTGTCTGTAGGGAGGTCCCCGTTTTTTCGCGTACCTGCTGTTGGATATGCGCGACTAAGTTCAATACATCCGACGCTGTGGCATTATCGATATTGAGAATAAAATTCCCGTGTACCGTGGATACCTCTGCACCGCCGATACGATAACCTTTCAAACCGCTGATGTCGATCAGCCTTCCTGCGGAATCGCCGGGTGGATTTTTGAACATACATCCGGCGTTCTCTTCGGCGAAGGGTTGCGTTTCAACTTTCTGTTTGTAGAATGCTTGCATCCGTGCCGTGATTGTGTCAGCGTCCCCGGGTTCAAGTTTCAATGTCGCGCCTGTAACACAGAAATAGGTGTCCAAACCGCTGTGTCGGTATTCAAAGTCTGCCTCGGCGTGGGTTAAGTTGACGAGTTCACCAGTATCGTTCATGACTGTGACCTCTGTGACGACATCTCCAAAACTACTCCCCCAGGCGCCAGCGTTCATAATCAGTGCACCGCCGACCGAGCCGGGGATGCCGAGCGCAAATTCCACACCGCTCAGACCGCGCCGTGACATCGCTTTCGAGAGTCGCGGCAATGAAAGACCTGCGCCGACCGAAACGACGTTCCCATCAACCTCCAGTTTCGCTAACTCCCCGACTAACCTGACACCGATGCCGTTGAAGCCGGTATCGCTCACCAACAGATTTGAGCCACGACCAATAATTGCGACCGGAACATTCCACTGCCGATGGAAACGTGCGACTGCGGCCAATTCGGTTGTCGTGCTGGCCTCAATGTAAGCAGTGGCTTCGCCACCGATACCGAAGTAGGTATGTTTCGCGAGCGGTTCCCTGAACCGGAGCCGTAAGCCCGAATCCTTTACGATGTCCAGCAGTGCATCTTTCCAATCCATTCTACCCTCCCTTTCTCTCTATTATAACGCGAGTTCGACTTAAGGACTTAGAGAAGTTTGACACGATATATCACACCTATCGCAGATTTGATGGCGGCTGAGTTCCGCACTCCAGAGGAGTGCTATGTCTATAGAAAACGAGATGCCCAAGTTCCCGCACTCCAGAGGAGTGCTATGTGTCCTGAAACCACATACCGCACCCACGGAGCGGGAGCGTCGAGTCGAATGGCTACTATAAACATGTTGCTCCTCTGGAGCAAAAGCATGCGTTTTGGTGTTGTGTCTCATTTTCGTTCAATCAAACCTACATAATAAACCAATTTCTTATATCGAACTCACGTTATTATAGCATATAGATTTGGGACTGTCAATGTCTGAAATGAACGATATTTCTGTCGTGCAAAGTGGCAAACTCAGTGATAAAAACGATGAGGATTGTTGAAAGCGGAGTCTGCTTGTGTAGAACGGCGGAGTATAAATGCAAGGGTTTTGCAATGAAGAAACCTCAATCTGAGAATAGATTGAGGTTTCCCGTTTTCTTCAGAAAACAGTGCGAATCTGGTGCTGTTAATCGGTTTTAAGTTGTCCCCATGTGATAGCCAGCTTGCCCAATGCTTTTACAGCCGTTGCTTCACTTTCCATCACGAGTGCGATTTCGTCTTCGTCGAGTTCCCGGTCATAGAGCCGTACATCATCAATTTTACCCTTGAATAGGAACAAATGCGGGTCAAGTTCATTCGCGCTTGCACCTATAAGGAATTCCTGACCTGGATTGATGCTAAGCGCGGCATCTTTTTCTCCTACAAGTTCACCATCTACGTAGAACTTTTGTGTGCCATCTGCATAGATACCGGTAAGGTGGCTCCATTCGCCTGCGTCCACTGCGGGTCCCTGAACAGAATTCCATCCACCGCCAATACCTGTCCAATACTGCCATGTATCGCCGGGTTCTGCATAAAAGATGTACCCACGTTGAGGGAAGTCATCACGAGACGCTAGCACCGCGCGATGGGCACCGCCACTTCCCTTTTCAACATTTGCCCAAGCACACACAGTGAATTCTTCTGGATTGAGTGCCTCATCATGCGGGACGACCACCTCATCTCCGTCTCCGTCGAATTCAAGTGCTCCCCCGAAGATTCCATCAGTCCATTCGGGGTCTCCTTCCAACGTTCCATCGTGTCCGTTGCCACTTGAGTCGCTTGCGATGTCGCCATCTTCATCGTTGAATGCCCAGTACGCCACCAGTCCATCTTTGACACTCTGTGCTAATACCGGTTGTACCACGAGTACTACAAGTATTAGCACAGCAAATGTCGCGATTATAGATTTCATTTTCAATTCCTTTTTGGTTTTGCAACCATTGATTGGTAAAGGGTTTTGTTCAATAGTGTTTGTTATTGCACGGGACACAGGAAACCCTTCCAATCGCGTGTCGCCGCAACCAATCCTAAAACAGTAGCACAACGGATGACAAAAGAAGTCAAAAAGGTTGACATACTCCCACAGCGAAAGGAAAGGGATGCGTTTGTTTCCTGCACTGGCTAAATTCTCGTTAGGGCATATCTGGTGTCAAAGACTTCTACCACTAGCGTTGCAGCTTTACGTCCGTTCACCCGGTATAGTCTCCATTAGGCATGCTGAAAACTTCACACGACACGCGTGTGCTAAATTGCTTAGACGATTAAAAGAGACGAAAGGTTTGAGTTTTGATGTTGCTGGAAAACTGGTTAACGTGGATGCAGTCAGGGAGACAGCGAAAGACCTTACTACCATACATTTGGAAAAATTAAAATAACGAACCTTTTCCAAATATATCTGACTAAAAAGGCATAACCAAATTGTGAACGCCTTTCCAAAAGCATTGGAGGTATTCACATAATCAAAATTCCAATAGGAGAAATGAAAATGAAACAGAAATTTTTGACAATCGGCGCAATCGCAGTTATCGCAATCGTAGGGCTTTTTGTTTTTGAACACGCAACGTCGGCACAGCGACCCGACCGGAACGCACAAGGTGAACGTGGAAACCGTCAGGGCGGTGGACGAGGCGGCGGGGGAATGATGAACTATGCGTCCCTTGTTGATAACTCTTGGCTTGATCTGACGTTTGGTGTGAAAGTGGACGATGAAACGCTCGTAAAGGCACGCCCCATCTATCAGGTGAGTCGAGACGAAGTCATGATGAAGATGGAAGCGTTACGTCAACCCGATACGCGTGAAACTGCAACAAAGGAGATACAGGCAATTCTCAAGGATGTCAACACGAGTCTCAAAGAGATTTTGACTGAAGAGGAAATGGCGAAGTTATCAGAACTAACGAAGAAGCGGGTCACAGAGATGCAGCAACGTACGAACCGTTGGCGTCGCGGTGGCGAAGGTGGCCGTCGCGGTGGTGGCGGTGGTGGCGGCAGTCAGTAATCGTCGCACAGCAGCAAACGCAAGTCTCATGCGTTATTACACTCCAGGTCGGGCTTTTGCCCGACCTTTCTGCTTTTAAGCCGCTGTTTAAAGGTCGGAGCGAGGTTAGAAACCTCACCAGCGAAGGAGACTGGAATTAATTACCACTAATTACCACTGCGTTCTTCAACCCAATCGAGAATCATCTTGCGGTTTTCGGTATCGCCATGTTGCTGGAACCAATTGGCGAGTTGTCTACCGGTTTCAATAAAGAGCGAATCCATCTCTTCAGATTTGCCGGATTTTTTGACAGAAGTCAGCGCGAGTTGATATTTTTCGACCGCCGCAGTCGGCTGTTTGCGATGCATCAAGGTGATAGCAAGGAGGCATCGGACCTTGACGAGGGTGTCCTCTCTCATTTTATTGCCACGTCTGCGGATCAACTGGGATTCTAACGACAGTAGATTCCTGAAGGCAGGCATGTTAATCGGATCTTTCTGCAGGACGGTTTCAAAGCCAGCAAATGCCTTCTCATGTTCACCTTCCATGAGATAGAGGTAACCAATAGTGTTATAAATTTCGATATCGCGCGCAGACTCAGGAATCGCCTCAAATTCAGTGAGCGCGGCGGTGTGCTGTCGTTGCCGCATGAGAGCGTTTCCGCGTCGGATTTTCAAGTTAGTCTGCTCCGCCTTTGCTTGTCGGTTCTCTGGTTCTTGTGCCAAAACGCGCGATACTTCGATAGCGGCACGCTCGTAGTCTTCAGCACCTTGGTAGGCGTTCGCCAGACTCAACCGTAAATTCAGATCGGTAGGCACGAGTCGAAGTGCCGCTTCAAGCAGTTGGATCGCTGTCGTGTAGTCTTCCGTATCGCTGAGGCTTCGCGCATAGTGATGATAGGCAGCGATGAGGTTGTATAGGGCGTGATCGGCGTTGGGATCGACGTTGATAGACGTGCTGAAATACCGACAATGCATCGGCATAATCGCCTTTTTTCAGATATAATTCTCCCAAGTAAATTACGGATATGCATTTCGTTCGGGTGGAGTTTCTGCAATTCGAGATACGCCTCCACGGCTTCATCCAATTCGCCTGCTTCACTATGCGCATTTGCCTTCCGAGTAAATGCGTCGCTCAGGTTGGTTCTGGCAATTTGGAGCGTCGGCATCAACCGCAAAGCGTTGCGATAAGCATCAATCGCCTCGTCCCATTTTTCACGGTTTCGTAGCGATACACCGTAATTGTTATAGCATTGTGCAAAGTTGTGCTGTGTCAGCGCGTCGACCGGATTAAGGTCGATCGCTTTCTGATAGTAGCTGATCGCCTTTTCGAATTGCCCGGCTTGGGCGTATCCGTTGCCCATGAGTTGATAGGTAGGCGCGTCGAGAGGCTCCATCTGCAGCACCCTTTCAAAAGTGGTAGCGGCAGTCTCAAAGTCTTTTGATGCCAGTGCTTTGAATCCTTTGGCTCGAAGGAGTTGATGTAGGTTTCGCCGTGCGGCTTTGTGATAGGGTGCGATGTGAAGTGCTTTTTCAAACGCCTGTATCGCTTTCTCAGCATCTCTTTTCTCGTAATAGAAGATGCCGAGGGTGTTGTAGTCTGCTGGCGACGGTTTCTGGGTTATCCGTTTCTCAAGAAGACCGATCGCCTCGTATGTTTCGCCTGTTTCGTGGTAGACTTGGATCAGTTTCTCTGTTGCGGGTCGGAATTTGGCATCTAACTGCTGACAAGTTTGAAAACTGTCGATTGCGGATGCTGTATCGCCTTTGTCGAAGTAGACGGTTCCGATCAGGTAATGTGAACGGAGATGTTTTTTAATGTCTGCGTAGGGTTTCTGTTCAATCTCGGCTTTCAGCATATCTACAGCGACGTCGTGTTGGGGTGTATCGAGCGGTGTTCTGTAGAGTCTCCGCAACGTGGCTATATCGCGAGGGGTCGGCTGTTGTGCTGTTGCTGTCGGGTAGCTGATGTCCCCTGGGTGTGGACTGTGTCCCCATAACCCGATTGCATGTCCGAACTCGTGAAGACACACCGTACGCATCTCTTCCTGTGAGAGTTCACCGATAGTCGCATCCCCTTCTAACATGAGGATTACCTCAACTGTAAATTGGCTCTCGGCTCTCGGCTCTCGGAAACCTTCAGTTAAGAGGCTTTCTGTCGAAGTTACACCCTCTTGCTGATGGAAACCGACGGCTGACGGCTGATTGCTTCTTTGCTGATTGCTGATGCTGACGGCTGATGGCTATTCTGGAGCGCGTGAGTTCCGCACTGCCGAGTCTGGTGTCCTGAAAGTCAGTGAGGAGACCGGTGTAGCCCCAACTGACACGGATGTCTGTGTTCTGCGGGGTCTCGATTTCTTCAAACTGAATGTCGCCGTCACTGACGGTGTGCCATGCTTGCATCGCATATCGGATTTCAGGTAAGTACGGACTCTCTTTTAGGACAGGGGAGATATATACCCGAATCGGCATCTGTGTGAAACGGGTGATCCTTCCCTGAGAGAAGAGTGTGATGTAGTCAAAATAGTCCGTATTCGCCGAGAGGGAGGCTTCTTGCGCTGTTGTGTGTATTGTGAAAGTAAATACTGTGAAGGTAACAACGAAGAATGTCTGTAAAGCTCTGGTTTGCATAAACACCTCCTTTTCCGTAGTGAATTAACTCCGACTTGCCAGTTTGTTTGAGAAAATACTGATTAACCCGCCTAACATCAGATACCCAAGAATGACTTCCAGTGTAACGAAAAGACGCGCGGTGGCATTGTCCGCGACGATGTCTCCGAAGCCGAGCGTCGTGAAGGTAACAATGCTGAAATAGAAGCAGTTCCAGAAGCTTAACGGCTCACCATCATAAGCACCCGTCGTTTGATGGAAGCGAGGGGTCCAGTTTTGCATCCAAGGTGGCACCCACGTCGGAAGCGGCATGTACGCAAGCGCGAACAGAAACGCAAAGAAAAAAGACCAAAACGCCCAGAGTGCCAGACTCCGACCGTAGTCGGAGCTCCATCGCCATAACTTTGCCAATATGGGGTTTGCCTGATTGAACGCGCGTATGAACTGCTGATCGCCGACATACCGTTTGAAGAAAGGGTTCGCGACCTCGTCTATATATCGGCTATCTAAATAGAATTCGGTGGGACGGTGCTGTTTTCTGCCAAGCTTGGCTTTCACCGCGTGAAAAGAGTGCGTCCGGGGCATAGTGGATGTCGCGAAAGGCAGCGACGGAGACGAACTGCGCCGCGGTAAAGTTGACGGTACCGAAAAATGTGGCGTTGTTGAACACTGTCGTTTCTGGGAACCATGCCCCTGTACAGTCAAGTATGCCTTGGAACAGCACGCGACGAAAATTGACTTCATTTAGGAAGTTAACCTCATGGAAGACAGCGTTTTCATTGAATTGAACCCTATGGAAATCGGCGACGTTATGAAATCTCGCCCGCCAAAAACTGGCACTCTTATGGAAAATTGCACTGTGAAAATCGGCGCGTTTCTGAAAGATAGCTTCACGAAACGCGCAAGGACCGTGTAAAATGGCTTCATCGAAGTCAATATCTGCCTCAAAGAGGGTGCGCCGAAAGTCCACCTCTTTTTGGAAGACGACTGTCCGGAAATTGACGACGTTTTTAAACGTACACCCAATGCAAAAGAGCTTCTTATTCAGGAGAATCCGATCGTTTTCATCCCGCTCCAATTCCATAAAAGAGGGGTCAACAACCCCTTCAATCGTGCAATTCGTGAAGGTAACGGATACGGCATCGCTTTGTAATGCCTCAAGGAAGGTTTGTGCTTTGATGGTTTCTCCGTGCTTCTCGTACATTTGTCTCTTTTTACCTTCGTTTTCTATTTTACATCGTGAAGCGGACGGTATCGGAGAGAAACTCTTAAAGAGCGTACATCTCCGCAGTCGCGTTGAGATCCATCAAACACCTGTCAGGAGACAAAAATGAAAATGTAAACATTTTCATCTTTTCTTCCTGCGCGGAACGTAGTGGAGCGATGCCCAGGATCTCATAGTTTAAAAGAATCTGCCAGAAGGTCGGCAAGCGGGTTCTGGAGAATCGATTTCATTTTAGGTTGGACAATGGCATGGCTTATCCCGTCTTTGAGATGATAAACTTCCACATCTTCAGGCATTAACCAACATAACTTAGGGACACGCGCCTCTATTTCAGCAGTAGCTTTTGGATTCTTCTTGGACCGTCGTCCGGCGGTTAGGAGGTTTTTAAGAACCGCCAAAAGATACGGACTATGGGTTGTCATAACGATCTGACTATCAATGTGATTTCGCATCAAGGCGATGATGTGCATGAAGTGTTTTTGGGTTGTTGGATGGAGGTGTGCTTCGGGTTCTTCAATCACACGAAAAATCATTTCATTGTAAAGCATACTCATGAAGGCATCTTGTAGGATTCGATGAGATTTTGCTGCCCTGTTGATGCGTTTTCTAAAAAAGTTGTGTTCTCACCGGTCGGGTGCGAAAAAAGGCGGGATTGAGAAATTTTGTCTATTGTTTCATATTCACCGTTTAAAATGAGGGAAATCTTCTTAAGCAAGAATTCCATTATCGGCTTATCGACTTCTTCTGATTCCTCCTCAATCCTTTCATCAAAAAGGGTCCGAAAGTTCTGTGTGCTAAAGGTATCAAGGAATTCTTCATTTTTTTCCAAAAAGCGTGCGATGAGATGGAGATTGGCGCGTGAACGGGTTGCCGCGCGCGTATGAAGATCGCTTTTTATGCCACCATAGAAGATTCTTTTAAGGGCATCTGGATAGTTGGCGGCGATATTCCTATCCGCAGGAATGAAGAGACTGTCACGATGTTTACCGGCTAATTTCTCGGTGATGTCACTCATTCCGATCGCCATATTTAAAATATAATGGAACTGATCGGTATTTTTATTTATCTGAGGGGCATCCTCTGAAGCCACATCTGTTTCTTCGGGTGAGTCGGGTTCCGTTGTAACACTTTGAGACTGTTTTGTGTCAATGCTTTTCAGTTTCTCCAATAATTTATAACAGAGGTCTTCAACTTCGTCCATAACAGCGGGTAATTCGATATGGAGCGTTTCCTCATCGGTTAGCGTCAGTCTGATGGCACTATCATCTGTATAGTGGTAAGTGATTTCAAACGGTTTTGTAGTTTCTACTTCTTCTACGGTTGATTTTTGTTCGTCAATGTCTTTGCTTTTTACAGTCGGTTTTGAAAACCCAGTGGTATCGCCAAAGAACTCTCGGAATTTACGGGCAATTTGTGTGCGAAATACTATTGATAGTTCTTGTCCAGGCGTTTTCAGATGTTCTGGTGGGTAGGAATTAATTTGTCTGATGTGTTGGCGAAAGTCGCGGATTAACTCTTGAAAAAGGTAGAGCAATTTCGCGAGCACACTTTTTCCACTGGCGTTTTCACCGATGAAAACCACCAAGGTTTTATCCATATCGATTTCTGCTTCGCGGATGTTTATAAAATTTTTGACAATCAGTTTAGGCATGGAGTCTCCAGGAAGGGATAGGGTATCGCTTACGAACCGATTGAATGATCGGTTTCCAAGCGCAAAACAAGCAATCTTGTGGTTAGCAAGGGATCTGTGTCCACCCCTTACTTGTCCGGATTGCATCAATGGCGATTTGATAACGCCAACCATCTTGAAAGGTCAGATAGGGTTCGTGTGGACGGCTCTCAATATCCGCGAGAAAGTCTCGAACAAGTGCGACCCATTTGTTTTGGATGTCGTCACCAATGCGAGGCAGTCCCTCGGTAAGTTGTTTCGGCACGGGCAATTCTTCAGCCGTATCGTCAATATTTTTAGACGTTGCTTGCGAGTCCATATTGTACAGCATAATCGGAGATAAAATATGTCTACCTTGCCCGACAAGCGTCCCGTTACTGCCGTAGAAATACCAACCGCCGATGGGCGTATGCGTTGGCACACCCGGATGCGTCCGCATAGTCACCAAGATTTTTCGTGAAGACTTCGCCTGTTTAACGGGGTCCGTCGCCATCGAAAAAAGTGCCGAAAAATTGTCTTCCGCATCGCAGACTCGCCACTCAAATTTGGATGCCTCTTCGACCGTGAGCTCCTTACGGACCCACACTCGAAAGTCGCGAATTTCCGGCACAACGGGGGCTTCTCTGATAACTGCCTTGGCTTCACCTGTAGCGGAGACGACTTTCATGCCTGTCATCCGTTCCAGCATACCGAGTCGGTGCGTGAGACCGTTGTTCAATACGCCGCCACCGTGCGCTAATGAATTCATCCAATTCCACGGTTTTACCATCTCGGCGGCGGTTCTGTTTGGAATCCGACGGGTATATCCAATGTCAACTTCTTTTAAGTCACCTATAACTTTTTGCTGTGTGAGCAGTTGACGCATGTAAGCGACACTCGGATCATATAGATGTGTCGCAGCGAAGCCGTGCTTCAGCCCTGTGTCTTTGATGAGGTTGTAGATGTGTCCTGCTTCTTCCGCAGTGAGTGCTAAGGGTTTTTCGCTAATGATATGGCATCCGAGATCCACTGCAAGTTCAATAACCTCAGTCCGCAAAATAGCAGGAGTTGTGAGCGCGACGATATCTGGTTTGTGTTTCAACAGACTTTTACGCCAATCGGTTGAAGCCTCAGCTACACCTAATTGGGTGGCGACTTTTTGCACGATCTCTGGTGTGCGGGCACAGATAGCCAACACTTCAACACCGTAGTGTTGAAACGCTTTTGTGTGTCCTTCAGCCGACCAGCCAGCACCAACAACAACTGCTTTTAATTTTTTCATCAATCCCCACGTCTGAATCGACGCGCTGCTTAAGAAGTGAGGTCTCTTGGGGAAACACCGGATTTAGTCTGGGAATAGACTAAATCCATTCCTTGTATTACATTGCAAAAACACCTCACCAAGAACGCACTGACCACTTCTCAACAAGTAGGCGCGCTTGGAAAGCGCGCCTAACGATAAATATTTCGGGTTATGCCAAGAGCTCGCTGACAATGCGCGCTTCTTCCTGAACGCCTGTTAATCGATGGTCAAGCCCTTGGAACTTAAAGGTTAACCGCTTGTGGTCGATGCCGAGCAGGTGGAGAATCGTAGCATTTATGTCCCGAGCAGAGACAGGATCTTTGACGATATTGTAGCTAAACTCATCGGTTTCGCCATGAACGATACCACCCTTTATGCCACCGCCAGCCATCCAACGTGTAAAGCATTTCGGATGATGGTCACGCCCATAGTTATCCGGACTGAGTTTGCCTTGGCAATAAACGGTTCGTCCGAATTCACCGCCCCAAGCGACTAAGGTTTCGTCCAGCATACCGCGTTGTTTCAAATCTTTGACAAGTGCAGCCGAGGGCTGATCGATATCGCGAGCCTGATTGCGGATGTTCTTGGGTAGCTCCCCGTGCTGATCCCAGCCACGGTGGAAAACTTGAACGAGACGGACATCGCGCTCCATCATCCGGCGTGCGAGAATACAGCAATTGGCGAATGTGCCAGGGGTTTTGACCTCGGGTCCATACATTTCTAAAACATGCTCAGGTTCCTGAGACAAATCCGTAAGTTCAGGGACGCTCGTCTGCATCCGAAATGCCATTTCATACTGTGAGATACGGGCATGCGTTTCGGGATCGCCTACTTCCTCGTAGAGTTCTTGGTTGAGTTCAACGAGGGTATCTAACATCTGTTTCCTTGTCTTTTCATTGACCCCTTCCGGGTTCGAGAGGAATAGGACAGGGTCGCCTTGGCTGCGAAGTAGCACGCCTTGATGTTCCGATGGGAGGAAACCGGAGCCCCAAAGTCGATTATAGAGTGCCTGCGCGCCCTTCGGACCGCTCCATGTAGCGTTCATCACAATGAAAGAAGGCAAATTTCTGTTTTCACTACCGAGTCCATAACTCAACCAAGCACCAAGACTCGGTTTGCCGGGGCTTTCATCACCGGTACAGAAGAAGGTGATAGCAGGATCGTGGTTAATCGCGTCAGTGTGTACCGTTTTGATAATCGCAAGGTCTTCCGCCACTGATCCGGTGTGTGGTAGCAGTTCGCTAATCCATGCGCCGTCGCCACCGTTATCATACTTCTTGAATTCAAATATGGAGGGTGCGATCGGGAAGCTATCCTGTCCTGATGTCATTGTTGTGAGGCGTTGACCCATCCGGACGGATTCTGGGAGATCCGTGTCGAACCATTTCCCCATATTCGGTTTGTAGTCGTAGAGATCCAGTTGGGACGGTGCGCCGGACATGAATAAGTAGATGGCACGTTTTGCTTTCGGTGCAAAGTGCGGTAGTTCTGGTAAACCGCCAAATCTCGGTTTCGCTTGACTTTCGAGTGCATTGACAACGGCATTCGGCAGCAGTGAGGCGAGTGCCATACCGCCGAGACCTGACGCACATTTACCAAAGAATTGGCGGCGGGTTTCAAGTTTCAGATATTCCTGAATTGGGTCCATTATCTATCTCCTTTCGCGATGCCTGCTCTGTGGTTGAGGGGCGCGATGATTTACTTAGAATCTTCATCAAATGGGCGCGCCCCGAAGGTCGCGCCCAGTAGGTATCATCAGCCCTTGTTCAGAACTTCGTCCAGATTGAGAATCAGGTTTGCAATCATTGTCCATGCCGCGACTTCGACTGCATCTAAAGTCTCATCAGGTGGCGATTCACCGACAGCAATTAACGCTTTGGCTGCTTCCGGATTTGCCTCCAGCTCCTGATAGTGGGCTTGGAACGCCTCCAATAGCAGTGCTTGCTCCTTCGGCTTCGGAAGGCGAGCTGTTGCCGTCTCAAAGATGTAGGCGATACGCGCTTCTGGTGTGTCGCCTCCGTCTTTAATAGTGTGCTCTGCCAAAGCACGAGCCGCTTCAAAGAACTGTGGATCGTTCATCAGCATTAACGCCTGCATCGGTGTGTTGGTACGTTCACGACGGATTGTGCAGGCTTCACGTGACGGCGCGTCCAAAATGTTCATCTGTGGCGGTGGTGCGGTACGCTTCCAGAATGTATAGAGGCTCCGGCGATATACCTTATCAGCACCCGTATCTTGAACGAATGTGTCGGTATTAGATCCGCTAAACCCTACGGCTTTCCAGAGTCCACCCGGTTGTGGCGGTTTGACACTCGGACCCCCAATTTTAGGATATAACAAGCCGCTGAGGGCGAGTGCGTTATCGCGCACCGTTTCTGCATCAAACCGATACCGTGGCGCACGGGAGAGCAGCACGTTGTCGGCATCACGCGCCAATTTTTCGGGCGTAACCTGTGCGCTCTGCCGATACGTCGCCGAAGTAAGCATCAATTTGAGCATTGTTTGCACGTCCCAACCGGAGGCAATAAATTCAGTTGCGAGCCAGTCAAGAAGTTCGGGATGCACCGGTGGTGTGCCTTGCGTGCCGAAATCCTCCGCTGTTCTCACAATCCCGGTGCCGAAGAGGTCTTGCCAGTAACGATTGATCGCAACACGGGCGGTAAGTGGATGTTCTGGTGAAAGCAGCCACTTTGCAAAGCCGAGGCGGTTCGGGGTTGCGTCTTCTGCCATGACTGGCAGCATTGCCGGAGTTTGGGGGTAAACCTGTTCCTGTGGGGTTTGATATTCGCCGCGTGCTAAGACGTAAGCACCCCGCGGTTCATCCCGCTCTTGCATGACGAGCGTAGTCGTGAGTGAAGTGTCCAGTGTGTTCCGCTTTCCTTGGACCTCCGATAAGTCAGCAAATAGCGTTTTTAGATCCGCGAAGGCGCGCTTGGCATTTTCATTGACTGTCTTATCTAATGTGATGTTCTTCCGGTAGTAATCTCGGATCTGTTCTGTCTGTGCGGTTTCGCGTTCGCCACGAGGCATGCCCGCAATATCGACAATATTTGCTGGCACCATCGGTGGCGCGCTTTCCATACGGAAGTAGAAACCGGAGGGACCCGAGTAATTGACGACTTTCAGAAGCAGCGTGTTGTTCCCGGGCTTGAGGTTGATCTGCACCTGTTCCTGGTCCGCAGTCGCATCCCGCTGGACGTTTTTGGCGAGGAGTTCTGTGCCGTTCATCCAAACTTTCAAGGCATCGTTGCTTCCGATGTATAGGAGCGCTTTCTGTTGGGTAACAGAGGTTATGTTTCGGAAAAGGTAGGTGGCACTGTTTTCGCCAACGATGTCGTTATGCACCTGTTCGTCAACCCAATGTGTCTGCTTCTCCCATTTGATGGTTTTACCGTTCACCTCGAATGTATCGCCCGTGCTGACATTTTTCGTTTCAGGTTCGTAAACCTTGTAGAAGGCGAGATTACCGTGTTCAGCGGTGAACGGACCAGCAGCGTGCCAGTCTCCAAGAGTGATTTTGGAACCGATGGGGTAAATCGTTGTGGCATCTGTAAGCGCAAGTCGGAATCGCCCAAGTTGCTTATGCCGCAAGTCGTATTCATGCTTGAGACGGATTTTCAGCTCTGCCTCCCTCTACCCCAAACGGAGCGGCGACAAGAAAGATGGCTTGCCGATTTTCGCTCCTTCTGTCGAGTGCCCATCCGGTTTCCGGCTTGTCGTCAATCGCATTTGCAACGACTACCATCGAGATTGCTGTCCCCGAGTGCTTGCTCGTGGTCTGCCCATGCATACACAACTTGGATGGGTGTCCATGGATCGTCGGGGTCGGTGCTTTCGGTCTCATTTTCCGCACTCTCTTCACTCGTTGGTTCGCTGTCCGTTTCTGCTTCAACGTCGGTCTCGACGACAGGTGTGTTTTCCTCCTGTACTTCAGGATCAGGATCGACGGTGCTTCCGGTCTCCGCTTGCGTTTCAGCATTAGCCTCGCTATCGGTGCTTTCCGTTTCCGGAGGTGCCTCGCTATCTGCTGCGGGTGGAGCGATGAAGAGCGCAAAATCGGTCAGGATAACGTTGCTGTTATCACTTCTGCCGGCTCCGCCTTTCGGTAGAGATTCGTGTGTGAGACTCTCTAAGCGGACAGCACTCCATTGGTTTCCGGGTGGCAGTTCTGCAATGACCTCGTAAGTTTCCTGTTCAGGATTAGTGCCGCTGGCTAAGATAGAGCTGTCCTCTAAGACTTCAAGTGTTGCGCACCGCCTTTTGAGTAGAGCGAGGTCGGTTTCAGTGGCGTCCAGTGCGGTATCCTATTTTCCCAAGCGATTTGCGTCGCATCTATTTCTGAGATAGAAGCTTTCGTCTGTGCATCCAGTTCGAGCAATCTGTTCATCAAACGCGGCGAGGTCGGCTTCCTGCTCCGGGGTCGGCAACTTCACAACGGGGGGAGAATCCTTGCGGTTGCCGTCCATAGCCTTTTCGGTGATATTGTTGAAATAAGCGTAGAGCTGATAGAATTCCTTCTGCGTGATCGGATCGTATTTGTGATCATGGCATTGCGCGCATCCAACAGTTAATCCCATCCAGACACTGGAGGTAGTGTCGGCTCTGTCAATCGCGTATCGGACATAGTATTCCGCATCGATCGAACCGCCTTCACTTGTCGTGACATGGCATCTGTTAAAGCCTGTAGCGATCTGTTGTTCGAGCGTCGGTTCCGGCAAGAGATCCCCCGCTAATTGCTCGATCGTGAACTGGTCGAACGGCATATTTTTATTGAATGCCTTGATAACCCAGTCGCGGTAGGGCCACATTTCACGGTAGTTATCTAAATGGAGTCCGTGCGTGTCACCGTAACGTGCGACATCTAACCAGAAGCGTGCGAGATGTTCGCCGTATTCCGGTTTTGCCATGAAAGCATCAATAGCTTTTTCGTAGGCATCGGGTGAATTGTCTGCGAGGAATTGATGAATTTCTTCACGTGTCGGTGGTAAGCCAGTGAGGTCAAAACTTAAACGTCGAATGAGGGTTCGCTTATCGGCTTCGTTTGCGGGCTGTAAGTCTTCTTTTTCAAGGCGTGAAAGTATGAACGCATCAATGGGGTTTCGTGCCCAATCTCCGTTCTTGACATCTGGTGGCGTTGGGCGGACTGGCGTAGTGAACGCCCAGTGCTCTTCCCATTTCGCGCCTTCGCGAATCCACTGCGTAATCGCTTCAATTTGTGCCGGTGTCAGCGTCTTATTGAAATCCGCCGGTGGCATGCGGTAATTGTCATCATTGGAGGTGATGCGAAGATGGAGTTCGCTCTCTTCCGGTTTACCGGGAACGATTACTGGGTATCCGCTCGGTTCAGAGAACGCTCCTGCTTTCGTATCAATTCGCAGGTTCGCTTGCCGACTCTTTGCATCTGGTCCGTGGCAAGCATAGCAGTTATCCGAAAGAATCGGGCGGATGTCAAGGTTGTACTTAAGGGGGGTTTGTGGCGTTTCGCTCTGTTCCGCGGGCGCAGTGTGAAGTCCTAATACGGCGAGACAGAAACATACCAACAAGGTTCCCATTAGTGGAATCGTGTTCTTAGCAGTCTTCACTGGTATTCTCTCCCTTTTCAGCGTTGTAGACAGCAGTTCGCAAGTTGGCTAATCATTAAAAAGGGCAAGCGGCAACTTGCTATAACAGAATTAGCAATTGTGACGCAGAATTCGTCAAAAGGTTTAGCAATTCGCCTATAATTTTACGGCGCGGTTACTTTTTTGTCAAATATTTCCCACTCTGATTGTCAGAATCTTGTTTGTGCTAAATCATAAAGAGGAGCCCTATTGTGCCGCAGTCTTCTCAAAGATAATAACATGCTGCCACGGCAAGTCATCAAGCGTTTCTACCCAAACAAGCGGATGTGGCGTCGCCTCCTTAATCACCTGCAACTCACTCATCTTGTGCAAACGCTTGATCGGAACACTCCGGTCTTCGGCGCGGTATTCGACAAAAGCGACCCTACCGCCCGTTTTAAGCGCACGACAGATATTCTGCATCATCTCATACGGATGCGAAAACTCGTGATACACATCCACCATAATCGCTAAGTCCACTGATTCCGGCGGCAATTTCGGGTCAGTAATGGTACCCAGAGCCCCCTTGACATTCGTGATACCCAACTCCGCCATCTTCTCAGCAAGTAGGTCGAGCATCTCCTGCTGAATGTCTACGCCGTAGAGGGTCCCTGTTTCACCGATTTTCGGGGAGATACGCCGAGCGATATAACCCGTGCCGACACCGATATCCGCTACGACATCTCCTTCTTTGAGTTTCAGTAGCTCGACGAGGGCATTCGGCATCTCTTCGTGTTCGCGTTCGGGACGTTCCAGCCATTCCGCACCTTGATGCCCCATCACGTGAGAGATTTCGCGTCCCATGTAGAGTTTGCCGATACCGTCTCGGCTGGGTGTGCCCCTGTTTGTAGATTGTACTCGCTGGGCGCGTAGGCACGGTTTCTGATTGCGACTCGCCGCTTAGCACAGTTGTGGCGTAAGTCAGCAGAAAAGCCACGCCAATAATACATGCCAAAACATAAAATTTTTCGAGCATCGGTTTTATACCACCCTGTTTTATCCTGGCAATCCTGAAATCCTGTAAATCCTGGTTCAGACAGGAGTTTCACCACCTTCCGAGGTAAAGTGCCCGATTTTCCATTGGCATCGGCACCCGGACACCCTGCTGTCGTTGTGAGTCAACGATTGCGAAAACCATCTCGGTGCTTCGGTGTGCGAGGTGTATGTTGCCTTGCGTTTCGGTATCGGTTTCGATCGCATCGACGATGTCCTCAATGCAACCGACGGTGCCACTCTTCCGTTCATAGGGTGGGAATTGCGCTTCTAAAATCTCGTTAAACTGCCCTTGCCGTTTGCGGAGGTGAAAACCGAGTCCATTATTGAGGGCACGAATCGTGCCTTCGCTACAATTCACCTCAAATTCGTAAGACGTGCCGGGAATACTGATGCCGTTAATACCGTTCTGAAAACGGATAAATCCCATGACAATACTGGGATCGGTTTCGGTGCGGTTGTCCTCAAAATCAGCATCATCGACGGCAACGTTGCCTTGCACGTATTCTATTGGAGAGTCGCTTGCCAAGAAGAGAAGCATATCCGCGGCATGCGTATATCCCCAGAGGGCAGAACCACCGCTATAGGCGATGATAGAACGTCTTTCACCAAGCTCACCACTTTCGAGGATCTCGCGCATTTTGATGTATCCCGGCGTGAAACGACGCTGTGTGCCGAGGTTGAACTTGACGTTGTATTTCTCGCACACTTCTACCATCGCATCTGCCTCTTCCATAGAGGCACAAAGCGGTTTATCGCAATAGATGCCTCTTACACCATTTTCCGCTGCGAATTGCGTGATGTCGGCATGATTCCCCGGACGCGTAGCGATACTGACAATATCCGGTTTCTCTGCGACGATCATCTCGCGATAGTCTAAGTAGTACTTCGGGATATTCCATTTGTCACAGACGTATTGTGCCTTCTCTTCCACGACATCTGCAGCGGCGACAATGTCTGTCCGTTCAAAAGCAGTATACCCCGCGGCGTGCGAGTAGGGCAACGCACCGTGGGGTGTTGCACTGACCTCTTCATCAATTGTACCGCCCATTCTACCACAACCAACAATGCAAACACGATATTGACTCGTTCCCATTGGATTTTCCCTCCCTTTTCGGTGCGGCTTGCAAACCAAATTATGCCATTAAGGCATAATTTGTCTTTGCTTTACATTGACTTGCTATACAGAAAGCCTGATAACACGTTAAACGCTTAACTCTACAACGTCTTGTTTAACAATTTCTTTCGTATGTCCATAAGATGCCGTTTGCACCAGTTCCTGAACTTCAGGTGTTAACCGGTTGACGATTATCTCCGGTAGACTTTGCTTGCCATCGTATTGTGGACGATAGCGGAGAATAAGGAAACGTCTATCGCGGTCCTTGGGTCTCCACTGCAAAATGCCGTGTGTCAACAGTTCAGAGATGACGAGAAAGTCACCCGCTTTAGGCGTGAGATTGGTGAAAACATCGTCGGGTTCGGGATCAATGCCATCGGGTCCCGGGGTAAGCAGATCTTCAGGTCTCTCAAATTTACTCTTATGCGAACCGGGGATAACAACAAGCCCTCCGTCGCCGGGCTGCACGTCTGTCAAATAGAAGAACGCCACGAAAGTCGTTGCAGTAGATTTGCCTATTCTGGACCTCATAGCGAGTTGACCACTGTCGTCCCTCACGGGCGCAATGCAAACCTGATGGATTTGTTCCCATGGGTTGCCTATCTGGGTTGTGCTGTTCCAGCGTGAGAGTCCCTGTGACAAATCTCGGTTTGTCGAAGGTAAACTCTTTGATGAGGGGCCAGATAGCGGGGTGCACTGCCATCGCTTCAAGACACCGGTCGAAGGCGAATCCGTGTTCATATCTCCCACCCTTGCCGGGCTCTAATTCACGGGGACGCGTCGTAAATCCTTCGGGACGTTCATCAAGCGGCATGTGAATATACCGATCCACAGCCTCTTGTGCCTCCTTCAGGGCATCCCCTTTCACTGCACCCTTGATGTGCAAATAGCCTGTAACATCAAATAGATAGCGTTGTTCTGGTGTCATTCTCACTCCTTTTAGGTCACCCGGACATGTTCGCTTTTGGCAATGTCCTTGATATGCGTATAGGATGCGGGTTGCGAAAGTTCACGGGTTTCAGGGGAAAGTCGCTCCATCACCTCAGGTGGAAATGGATCTCTGTGTCCCCTTGTGTCTTGGAAAAACTGTGTTTTGTAACGCAAGATGAGAAACCGCCGATACCGCTCCTTCGGTTTCCAGATGAGAACCCCATGCGTCAGCAGT
Organism: Geodia barretti; assembly: GCA_030341885.1. Classification (NCBI taxonomy): domain Eukaryota; kingdom Metazoa; phylum Porifera; class Demospongiae; order Tetractinellida; family Geodiidae; genus Geodia; species Geodia barretti. The sequence continues at coordinate 56,483 of CASHTH010001921.1, forward strand.
TCGGACAGGACAATTGCGTCGCCAGCACGCGCTGTCACATTAACTAACGCAGGATGGAGTTCATCGGGTGGATCCTCCGGATCCGGGAAGAAGATCCCCTCCGGGCGTTCAAAGTTTGCTTTGTGGGAACCCGGTAGGACAACTAAGCCGCCATCGCCGGGGTGGACATCGGCGAAATAGAAAAAGACGACGAAGTCGTTGCAGTGAACCTGTCCATCTCTGACATCATAGCGGCGCGTCTGCCATCCACAATCTTCACGAGCACAGTGCAACTTGCCGATAACTTGATCGTGCTCTGGTCCCTTGGCAACGAGGCTACCTCGATTAAAACGGGGCTTATTGTCAGTAAGTTCCTTCACAATTGGCCACGTTTTCGGATGAAGTGTAAGTGCCTCAAGCGATTTGTCGAACGAAAAACCGTTGGAATAGCCGCCACCGCCGTAACTAATACCGGGCGGGAGTTCATCCTGCGGCGTTTGGACGCATCGCTCAACCGCATCTTGGGCGTTTTGCAATTCTTCGTCGCTGAGGACGTTTTTGAGGTGGATATACCCCGTTAAGTCAAAAAGGTATCGCTGTTTGGGTGTCATGTGTTCCTCTCTCTGTAATTGATGTATGTTGGAAAGTCCACCAATCGTTCGCATGTGCATTATATACACGATTCCATTTTCGTCAAGTGCTTTTTTCTGAGACGTGTGCTTTGAATGTTAAAGGCGAGGCTTCAAACCCCACCAGCGAATTATAGGGGCAATCTCAATATACACTTGCGAGTTGCTCCTTTCTATAGTAAAATGTCTAAAAACAGAACAGAGGTTATGTATGAAACTCGGATTTGTGAGTGCAATTTTGCCGGAGCAAACGTTGACCCAAGTTGTCCAGTTCGCGGCTAATACCGGCTATGATTGCGTTGAATTGATGTGTTGGCCCAAAGGAAAGGCGGAACGCCGTTACGCCGGCGTAACGCACGTTGATGTAGCGGAACTTTCCGATACAGAGGCGGATGAAATCTTACAATGCGTCTCGGATGCAGGGGTAACGATCAGCGGGTTGGGCTACTATCCCAATCCACTGACTCCTGACGAGGCAGAAGCCGCTATCTATAGCGAACACCTCAAAAAACTGATTCTGGCGGCGGAACGTCTGTCGGTGGACATCGTAAACACCTTCATTGGCAGAGATCAGACACGCACGATAGATGAGAATTGGCACCGCTTTAAGCAGGTATGGGAGCCTTTAATCCAATTCGCTGCCGACCACGGTATCCGCATAGGAATTGAGAATTGCCCCATGTTTTTTACAGAAGACGAATGGCCCGCTGGGCAAAATCTCGCCTATTGTCCCGCAGTTTGGGAACGGATGTTTGAGGAGATTCCTTCCCCCAACTTCGGGCTTAACTTCGATCCATCCCATTTTATATGGCTCCAGATGGACTACCTAAAACCGCTCGCCAATTTCGCCGATCGCATCTTCCACGTGCATGCGAAGGATGCTCGGTTGGACAAAGCGAAGCTTGACGAGGTAGGCATCCTCGCAACGCCTCTGTCGTATCATACGCCGAAACTGCCGGGATTAGGGGATGTCAACTGGGGCAACTTCTTCTCCGTTTTAAGTGATACAGGGTATGATGGGGCAGTCTGCGTTGAAGTAGAAGATCGGGCTTATGAGGAAACGTTAGAGGAACGACAGCGTGCTTTAAGCCAAAGCCATATCTTCCTGAGACAGTTCATCGGGTAGGCGTACCGCTCGCTGGCGAGGTTTCCAACCTCGCCTGTTTTCAACGATACATATTACCGAATCTACTTTTTGTATGACATATAATTACGACTGGTTGGACACAGAATGCGCAACACTGGAGCAAGCTGGCTTGCTCCGCCATCTTCGTACCGTCAGGAGTGCCCCAACAGGGACAATTAATCTTGATGGCAGGGATGTCGTGCTGCTCGGTTCAAACAACTATTTGGGGTTAAGCACACATCCGAAGGTTATCGCTGCCGCTGTTGAGGCGACGCGATCTTTTGGCACAGGCGCAAGCGGTTCCCGTCTCATTTCAGGGAATAGTGAACTCTACACGGCTTTGGAAACCAATCTTGCGGAGGCAAAAGAGACTGAAGCCGCGCTTGTCTTCAGCTCCGGCTATGCCGCCAATACGAGTGTGATTCCTGTGCTTGCAGGTGAGGGTGATGTCATCTTAAGCGATGCGCTTAACCATGCCAGTATCATAGACGGATGCCGTCTCAGTCGTGCCACCAAACAGGTTTATCGACACTGTGACGTAGAACATCTTAGTGCCTTACTGTCAGAATCCGCCGCGTTCCGGCGGCGACTCATTGTAACAGATGGCGTTTTCAGCATGGATGGCGATATTGCCCCTTTACCAGATATTTGTGAGGTCGCCGCGCAACACGATGCGATGGTGTTGGTAGATGACGCACACGGGTTTGGCGTGTTAGGGAAGGACGGGAGCGGTACCGTCGCGCATTTCGGATTGGAAGGAAGAGGCATTGTCCAGATGGGCACACTCAGCAAGGCAGTTGGGGCACTCGGTGGATATATCGCGGGGAGTCATGCCCTGATTGAGTTGCTCGTCAACCGTGCGCGTGGCTTCATCTTCACGACAGGACTTCCACCGGCGACGTTGGCTGCTGCAAATGCGGCACTTGACCTCATGCGATCTGCACCCGAATTACGGCAACGCTTGTTCTCGCATGCGAAACGCCTCAAAACAGCGTTGATTGATTTAGGCTATACCCTACTACCGAGTGAAACACAAATCCTACCAGTCGTGTTGGGGAATCCGCAACGGGCGACAAGCGTGGCAGAAGCACTGCTTGCTGAAGGTGTATTCGCGCCAGCGATCCGTCCTCCGGCTGTGCCAACGGGAACGAGTCGATTAAGGCTTACCGTCATGGCAACGCACACCGAAGCGGAGATGCAGCAAGCGATCGCTGGATTCGCAGCGGTTTTCCCCAAATTTCGTTGAAGCAACAGTTTCAAGCCACGCCGAGCAATCCGAAAATCTCTTCCAATCCGCGTCATCCGCGTCATCCGTGATAATCCGTGATAATCCGTGATAATCCGCGATTTGCGGCGTACTCGCCCAAATGCGAGGTGCATTCAAACAATTGATACCTTCCACACCCCACTTAAACGCTTTACTTTCATAAAACCTCGCCTACCAATTAACCACCGATAACTGAAAACGAATCGTCCCTTTATTTCTTGAAATTTTTGTCCTATCATGCTAAACTGATGTAAATCTTAAGAAAGAGGGCGGATCAGAAATGAGCACAAAAGCACATATCATCGACTTTGAGAAGCAAAACCCTATTGATCGGGGAACCGGTGTGAAAACCGTCCCGTTAGCCGGTAAATGGATTGATTCCACGTCACTCACCAACGGCGTGACAATGTTTGACCCCGGCGCAGCAATCGCACGCCACTACCACAACTGCGATGAATCCGTTACGATTCTTGAAGGCGAAGCCTCCTGTGAGGTTGATGGTGAGGTCTTCGCCATGAAAGCCTTAGACACGACATTCGTTCCCGCTGGCATCCCGCATCGGTTCTGGAATGAAAGCGACGCACCCATGAAAATCCTATGGACCTATGCTTCTGTCAGCGTGACCCGCACCTTTACAGAGACAGGCGAAACCGTGGAACACTTGTCACCGGGCGATCAGGCGGTTGTCAAATAACAACGACTGAGGAGACCTAAAATGTCCGTTCAAACCTATATTAAGGACAATCAAGCCGCGCTTTGTGCGTTGCTACAGGAACTCGTCAGGATTCCTACTGTCAACCCACCCGGCGAAAATTATGCCGAAATTGTTGGGCTACTGGACGCGAAGTGTCAGGCATTGGGAATGCAGACACAGATTGCCGAGGTCCCCACGGCGCGTGCTGAACAGGTTATCCCGAACGCCGACAGCCATCCGCGGTTGAACCTCGTCGCCCGTTGGGATGTCGGGGCAGAGAAGACGGTACACTTCAATGCACACTACGATGTTGTCCCGGTTGCAGGGGACTGGCGTTTCAATGACCCATTCAGTGGCGAGATTGATGGCGAGTGGCTTTACGGGCGTGGATCCGACGATATGAAAGATGCCATCGCCGCACTCCTGTTCGCAATTCAGGTTGTCCAAGAGACCGGGGTCAAACCGCAGTTCAACATCGAATGTTCTTTCACCTGTGATGAAGAGACCGGCGGAGAGTTAGGCGCGGGGTATATTGTCGAGGAAGGGTTAGTTCATGCCGACTACGTCGTCAATTGCGAAGGTGGTTCCGAGATGAACATCGGCAACGGGCATAACGGTGTACTCTGGTTAGAGGTTGAGGTCCAGGGCAAAGCCGCACACGGGGCGCAGCCAGATAAGGGGATAAACGCCTTTGAGAAGGCTGCCGAGCTTGTGACGGCACTTCAACGGGTCAAAAGAAATTTGAAATTGCCAGAGCGCGCATTTAAACTCGCTGATGGCAGTGATCGTTATCCAACAGTGAACATCGGTGGAACGTTCCGCGGAACCGATGGCGATAAAGTCAACACCGTTCCAGCACGTGTTACGTTCTCAATTGATCGGCGGGTGACACCGAACGAGGAACTCGAATTTGCCGAACTTGAATTGCGTGAGGCGATTTCCGGGGCGTGCCAATACTATCCCGATTTGGTTGCAGAAGCACGGGCTATCTTGCGAATCGAACCCTGTTTGACGGATACCGCATCGCCGATCGCACAGGCGTTCGCTGATGCAGTGCGCATTGTCCGTTTCAATCAACCGAAATTTAAGGGCACTACCGGGTTTACAGACTTGCACTATTTTGTCAATACGGGCTTGCCGGGAATCGGTTACGGACCGAGTGGCGAGGGAGGGCACGCCATCAATGAGCGCGTGCATATTCCCGATCTGGTCAGGACCTCCGCTATCTACGCAACCTTCATGACACGGGCAGAACTATGATTATCAATCGACTTATTGCAAAAAACTGGCGGAACTTTCGACAGATTAATGTTCCACTTCGGGAACGTCAGTTTATCGTCGGTCCAAATGCTTCAGGCAAATCCAATCTGCTGGACATCTTTCGCTTTCTCCGAGATATTGTCAAGACGGACGGTGGCGGATTTCAGAAAGCAGTCAACGACCGTGGTGGAGTCTCCAAAATCCGGTCTCTGTCCGGGAAGGAGGACCCAGAAGTTGCCATCGAAATTCATATTGCGGACACACCCGATGCACCTGAGACATGGCGATATGGCGTCGGATTTTGCCAAGGCGTTCGCGGACATTGCCAAACGCTTCTCACGCATGAGCGCGTGTGGAGAGACGGTGAACTACTTCTTGATAGGCCCGATAAAGCCGACAAAGAAGATCTAGATCGCCTTACCCAGACAGCGCTTGAACAAAGTGCTGCCAATGCAAAGTTCAGAGAAATTGCGCGATTCCTCCGAAACGTCACCTACCTCCATCTGGTGCCACAACTTCTTCGCTTTGCAGATTCGATTCAGGGTAGAATAGTTGAAGAAGATCCGTTTGGACAGGGATTTCTTGAAAGGGTTGCCAGTGTTACCGAAAGAACCCGTCGTTCTCGTCTGAAAAAAATAGAATCGGCACTCAAAATTGCGGTTCCACAGTTTGAGCAATTGGAATTTATACGCGATGAGAACACAGGACGACCCCACTTACGGGCACTCTATTCGCATTGGCGGTCGCGAGGGATTTGGCAACAGGAAGACCAATTTTCTGACGGGACACTCCGGCTACTTGGGCTTCTGTGGTCTCTCCTCGAAAGCGATTCGGTTCTTCTATTGGAAGAGCCCGAGCTCTCATTAAACGCGGGAATTGTATCACAACTCGCTCCGCTGATTTCCAGAATGCAAAAAGGTAGAAGATGTCAAGTATTAGTTAGCACACACAGTGATGCGCTTCTTAAAGAGCCGGGTATTGATGGCAGGGAAGTCCTTTTACTCATGCCTGCCAAAGAAGGAACAGCAGTTATGCCTTCCTCTGATTTTGATGATGTCGCTACGCTCCTTGAGAATGGGTTTACAATCGGTGAAGTTGTGATTTCACGAACTCGACCAGAAAATGCTGAACAGTTGAGCTTATTAGAATGATATTAAACAGTGTAATCCTGGCAGTTGAGGATGAACTCGGCGAGGCAATTTCGACTAAAATTCTAAATAGTTTTGATGTTAAAATCACGGTCATACTTAGAGAAGGTGGCAATCCTTACCTTCGAGAAAAAGCACCTGAACTCAACAAATCTGCCAATGGGATGGATATTTTTCTATTGACTGATTTAGATTCGCCTGAAAATTGTCCTCCGGAGCTTATTCACTCATGGATTAGGGCTCCTCTTAATCCAAGGTTTTTCTTTCGAGTGGCAGTTATGGAAGTTGAATCATGGTTAATGGCAGATCGTACCGGTGTCGCAAATTTTCTATCAATACCTGTTAATCGTATCCCGTTAAACACTGACAATATCCCCAACCCCAAAGAATTCCTTGTCTCACTTGCACGAAGAAGTAAAAAAAGAAGATTACGGGATGAATTGGTTCCGGAACCTGGAGCAAAAATTCCAGTGGGTTATGGATATAACACCCGTTTGATGGAGTTTATCCGAGAACATTGGAATTTAGAACGTGCTGCCACTATATCGCCAAGTCTAAAACGGACTCTGGATCGGCTCAGTGAAAGCAAATATGCAGGAACTAACCGGTGAATAAAAAATTCCAACGCCACATTGAAAATTTCATCTGCGCGCATTGTGGTACCTCTGTCAAGGGGAACGGCTACACCAATCACTGTCCAGAATGCCTCTGGAGCCGACATGTTGACGTGAACCCCGGGGACCGATCCGCATCCTGTCGCGGCTCGATGCAACCGATAGGCTTCACTATAAAACACGGCGGTTATATCCTGACCCACCGCTGCACAACGTGTGGCATAGAGAAGAAAAACAAAACATCAAAAAACGACAGCTTTGAAGCTATCCTGAGCCTACAAGGAGAGATAAATGTCTAAACAAGGAATCCTTGCAATTGTGTCTATCTGTATTGCTGCTATCGCTGCCATCGTTCTGGCAGTAATACTTTATTCAACTTCAGGCAAACTCAAGCAAACGCAGGCGGAACTGGCTGCTACCAATATCACCTTGCAGAGAACTGAAACCGCAAAAGCGGAGTTGGAGAAAAAGTTAACCGAAACCCAAAACACGCTGGAGGCAACGCGTTCAGAACTCAGCCAAACGCAGGAAATATTGCAGGATGCCAGCGAAGCCGCTCGAAAAATCGCGGCTGAACGGAACACACTTCAACAGGACAAAAGCGCGCTTGAACGCGAAAAAGAGAGTCTCCGCGCAAAACTAACCGAGATTGAGTCCGAATTGCAGCGGATTCGGGTGCAATCGCAACGTTCAATTGCGGCTATCCAAGAGAGGTTTAAGGATACAGTTGGGGCTGTGTTGGATGAAGCAGGACGGTTGACACTTGATGTCAAAGGAAAAATTCTGTTTGAAACTGGAAAAGCCACCCTGAGTCCGGAGGGGAAGACGCTTCTTGATGCGATTGCTGAGGAGGTGCTACTAAATACGAATTATGCAAATTATGCAGTGCAGGTCGAGGGACATACCGATAACGCCCCTATTGGCGGTTCCGAACTCCGAAACTGGAACCTCTCAACTGAACGCGCAATAGCCGCTGTGAAATACTTACAGGTGCATGCTAAAGTCAATGCCCAACGCTTGGCGGCGACGGGATACGCTTTCTACCGACCGATAGATACTGCCGACACAGCCGAAGCGAAAGCCAAAAATCGGAGAATCGAAATTATACTCGTGCCACCCCAAGATTTCTTATCCGAATTGATGACATCGCTCCAAAAAGTGATGGAATCTATTGAGGCAAAGGATCCTCAATAATTTCTGCTGTCTCTTTGTAGCAGTTTGCTGGTTTCCAAGATTTGCTATTCGGAGCTTTTTGAAACCGCGCGCTTCGCTTCAATAGCAAGTTTTGTAGCAAGTTTGATTAACCGTCTCGTTTCATCGATCTGTTCAAGAAGCTGCTCGTTTGTCCAAGAAGTAGCGATAAGGTAGCGTAATTCGTCCGGACTATTCAAAGTCTCAGCACCAAGGGCGACCTGAAGTCCACTTGAGGTAATATATCGCACCCCCGCGTTCACGCCTGTGCCATCGAATTCCAAGTTCATCGTGATGTCGCCTCTCGCGAAAGCCGGTTGAAATTCTTTGCTCAGACCCGCAAACAGACCGATAGGACGTTCCGCGGACGCGAACCGCTGCGTACCAATACCGATGTGCACAGAAAATTGGTGAATCCGCGGCAGATTAAAAATTTTACTGACAACAAGAAACGTCGGAGGATTTTCATCCTCTTCCGCCTCTAATTTCCCCGAAAGAAATTTATCGCCGAAATTCTCAACCCCGATCGCCACACTCGGAATTACGCCAACCTCTTGCTCTTTTAAGAGTTGGACCTTCAGGTTCACAGTCTGCTCAGTGGAAGGCTCGAAATAGCGTTGGGTCCATAGGTGCTTTAGCCCAACTTCAACCCGATCAAAAAGCCCGAAGTTAAGGCGAATCGCGAGCGCATTGGCGAGAGAGTTATTCTCCCCAGTTGCGGACATGTTTTCAGATGGATACTGGAAAGCAACGTACGTGCCTACCCCGAATATTCCAGTGTTTCAGCACCCGACCCGTTGGGATATTTACCAATCCACTCTCTGTAAATATTTCACCCCTAACCGGATGAGAGACTGTGATGAATACGGAAACGAGTAGGTAGAGCAGAATCCGGTGTTTAACCATTAGCGTTACCCCATGTACCGGATACCGGAGGACGTGCCGATAATAATCTTGTCGGCACGATTGACAAAAATTCCATTCTCCACGACACCGGGAATATTGTTCAATCGCAACTCAATCTCTTTCGGGGCGGGAATGCCGTCAAAGTGGCAATCAAGGATATAGTTGCCATTATCAGTAATCAGTGGATGTTGATTTCCATCCTGAGCAGGTGCGAGGCGTAATGTTGATTCCCCACAAATCCGATTGACTTCGGTTTGGGTTGCCTCCCATCCGAACCGCACAATTTCCACTGGGAGTGGGAATGTCGTGCCGAGGACACGTGATACCTTGCTTTCATCAACAACAATCAATATCTTTTTAGATGTGTTGGCGATAATCTTTTCTCTGACGAGTGCTGCACCGCCACCTTTGATGAGGTTGAGGTCTTTGTCAACCTCATCGGCACCGTCAATCGTCAAATCAAGGGTAGGGTGCGTAGCGAGTGTCGCGAGGGGTATCTGTTCTGCTATGGCGATTTTCTCGGTGCCTGCGGAGGTAGGGATACCAACAATATCGAGCCCTTCCCGCACCATCGCACCAAGTTTCAAGAGCGCGTAGTAAACTGTAGAACCCGTCCCTAATCCAACAACCATGCCCGATCGGATGCTTTCTGTCGCCTTTTCTGCGGCTATTTTTTTCTGATTTTCTGTGTTCATGATGCCTATAAGTTTACCAGAAAATCCCCTTGAAATCAAGGGATAATCCGGTCTTCGGTAGGAGGGATCTCCGAATCCCGACCGCTGACCGCTGACCGCTGACTGCCGACTGCTAATGATTTGACTTATTTCGCGGATTCTGGTAAAATAGCCGTTATGAGGAATAAGATTCGCCATGGTCAACTGGTAGTTGGGCAATTAGTCGCCGAACCCGGAACCCGAATAGAAGGACATATAAAGGTCGGTAGCATGCCTGACGGAACGGCTGTCCGATTGCCTGTTGTGCTAATCAACGGGAGGTACCCCGGCAAAACACTCTACATCCAAGCGATTAGTGACGGAGATGAACTCAACGGAATCGCCGTTATTCACAAAGTGCTCTGTACGATCGCACCAGAGCAGTTGTATGGGAAGATTATCGCTGTACCGCTCGTCAACTTCCACGCGTTTCACACGAAACAGGCACTGAACCCCGTGGACAACCGCAAAATGAACCGTTGTTTTCCGGGAAGACGTGACGGCACTTCAAGCGAACGGATAGCATATCATCTCTTTCAGCGTGCTATCCAGCAAGCCGATTACTGCCTCGATCTGCACCAGGGCGGCGTACACCCGATGATCGACGAGGTTCGCGTGCGCGTTGACGAGAAACACGCGCTTCATGATGATTGCCTTGAGTTGGCGCGCGTCTTCGGCATAGGGCATATTCTCAGTCAAAAGGGACCAGAAGGACAACTCGCACAAGCGGCACCAGAGGTCGGCATTCCAACGATCGACCCCGAATTAGGCGGCACCCATGGGTGGGATGCCGAGAGCATCGAAAAGGGTGTGCGCGGCGTGCTCAATGTACTACAATATTATAAATTCATTGCCGGAACACCACAGATTCCTGAACGGCAAATTGTTGTCAAACAATTTGTACCGGTCCTCAGCAATGAAGGCGGGTTTGTCTATTACAAAGCGGAATTATATGAACAACTTGCGATGTATCAACCGGTAGCTGACATCTGCGATGTCTTTGGCAATGTGCGGGAATCCATCCGTGCGCCAGTCGATGGTATTTTCTGGGCAAAGCCCATCTATCCAATGGTCGCGAGCGGTGGTATCGTCGGCAAAATCGGCACACCGATCGAATATCTCTAAAGCAGGACTTACGCACACTGCTCTTTTGTGGCATAACCTGTTAGGTTGTGCAGTCAAAACCCGTAGTCCGTAATGAAATGGAGGACGGATAGATGGAACGCACATAACAGTTCAAACGTCCTTTGCGCAAGCCTATAGAGGCTCATTACTCCGCAAGGTAAAATTAAAAGTCCGCAAGGTAAAATTAAAATATGAGGAGGGAACGGCTTGCATAAGCAGAATCGCGAAGCCTTTATAGAAAAAATGGGATGTGGCGGGGTCGCTATCTTCGCCAGTACACCCCCCGCAATCTGGAATCACGACACCGAATATAATTATCGTCCGGATCCGAATTTTTATTACCTTACGGGGTTTGAAGAACCGGAATCGATCTGTGTCATCGCGCCCGATCATCCGAAACATCAGTATATCCTGTTCGTTCGTCCGAAAGATAAGCAGGCGGAAATCTGGAACGGTAAACGCGTTGGCGTTAAGGACGCTCGTCAACGCTACGGGGCAGATAAAGCCTATCCGATAGAGAAATTCAGTGAGAAAATCGGGAAATACCTACAAGGTGCCGAACGACTTTACTATACCCTCGGTTCCAATCAGGATGTTGATGCCGAAATCCTCGCGCGCTTCTCGCAGTCCGTCAGGTCACGAATTCGCTCTGGGAAGGGATTTGATACGCTTGTTGATCCGAGCCCTATTCTCAGCGAACTGCGGTTAATCAAAAATGAGACCGAACTGCAGCGCACCCGACTGGCGACGGAGATTACCGTAGCCGGTCACGTCGCCGCGATGAAGGCGGTTCGCCCGGGGCTGTATGAATACGAACTGGAGGCTCTCGTTGAATCCACCTTCCGCATGAACGGTGCGAACGGTATAGCCTTTCCTACTATCGTTGCGAGTGGCGGAAACGCGACGACGCTCCACTATACAACAAATGACTGCCGGATTGAAGACGAAACGCTTGTCCTCATTGACGCAGGCGCAGAATATGGTCGGTACTCGGGTGATGTGACCCGTACCTTCCCTGCAAACGGCACCTTCACTCAAGCGCAAAGAGAAATCTATCAGATTGTTCTTGAAGCGCACTATGCCATTATTGATTCTATCCGTCCTGGAGTTTCTATTAACGAACCACACCAAAAATCGATTGAGTTATTGACAGAAGGCATGCTCAGTCTCGGCCTTCTCAAGGGGAAAGCAAAGAAATTGATAAAGAAAGAGGCATATCGGCAGTTTTACATGTACCGAGTCGGACACATGCTCGGTTTAGATGTACACGATGTCAATTGCGTCCACGAACCCAACGGCGATTTCAAAACCTTCCAACCCGGAATGGTGATGACAATTGAACCGGGACTCTACGTCGCTGATGACACGAAAGATGTCCCACCGGCGTACCTCGGCATCGGTGTCCGCATAGAGGACGATATCCTCATCACTGAGACCGGTTGTGAAGTGCTGACGGATGGTGTCCCGAAAGAGATTGATGAAGTCGAAGCACTTGTACAAGGGGCAAAGTAGTGGGTTCACGTCGTGGGTTCTCCGTTTCTTGAAGGAGTCACGTCATGATTGAAGAATTACTGACGATAAAACCGCTACTCCAACCCATCATCGCGCAAATTCTTAAAGATCTGGAAAAGGGATAAGTGTATAGGTTAGGGACATTTGGTTTTAAAAATTTACGGGATTTTTTGTATTAACAGGGAATAAATAGTTTTCGGACTATGAGCAAGTGGGTTTGTAGTAGTGCGATTCATCGCACGTTCTAAAAGTGTATATAACGGGCAATAAATGGTTTCCCTACTATGAACCAGGGACTTGAAGTATGGAAAACTAAATGACCTTACATGTAGGCAATAACGTATAGCATAAATATTGTGTGATCGTAGATGTTCGCGAAAGTAAATCTCGATATCCTTCCACATTTGCCGATTAACTGGAAAAATTGGAGGTCTCCTGCTATAATTTTTTGAAATCGGAGGAAGCAGATGGCAAATCAAAAAAAATTAAAAGGCATGAACAAATATCAAAAGAAAGCACATCGTCGGGGTGAAGACCGGTTGCGCGGTAACGAGGTCGAATACTACCTCTCTCTCGCGTATTCTTCCAACCCGGATGATCGCGTCGAGGCAATGGACAATCTCTGTCCCTGTCACGTTCGGAAAAGCATTGACAAAGTGTGGGTGGCACTGTACAAAGGGTTGGTCGATCCCGACGTGCGCGTCCGCAAAGCCGCGTGGCATACACTGGATGATGGCGGAAATCCGAACGATCCAAGACTGCAACCGCTCCTTGAAAGAATCGCCAAAGAGGAAACCGATCAGAAGCTTCGCCAAAATGCACTTGACCTCATTGCCGCTACCCGAAACGTTGAGGATCAGAAGGAAGTGCTGTTGGGACAGAAAGCGCACACCTTTTCTGGACGATGCGATTGGTGTGGCGCGTCAAACGTGCCAGTCAGTTATGATTACGAGACCGAGTTTGAGACAAACGGCACCAAACGTTTCGCCTTAGTCTGTGAGGCGTGTGAAGCCGTATAAGGGTTCGAGACTTAACGAATCAGTCGTAAAAAATTAGTACATAACCTAAGTTGCCACTAACAAATTTTGAACATTTCAATAGGGTTCTTCAGGCACTTTCCCCACCCCGTAGGGGTGCTATGTCTATAGAATTGGGTTAGTACATAGTTTCTCTTTTTTTGGCTCTTGAGAAGAAAAAATGAAGAAAATTGATTCCGATGCAACAAACCAGACAACATCCCAATTTATAGATGTGTTTGCCACTTTTGAAAAAAAGTGAAGGGAAATCAATTTCGAGGCAACAAATCAGACAACATCCGAAACTCACTCTCACCGAACCGCAAGGTAAATTAAAAATATGATTCCTGATGATGTGTACGTACACCAAACAGTGGAGGGCGATGCCGAGGCGTTCAACGAGCTCGTCAATCGACATCATTCAAAGATTTATGGGCTTGCGTACCGAATGCTCGGCAATCCTGAAGATGCCGCCGACGCGACGCAAGAAACGTTTTTAGAGGCATACAAGTCAATTAAGGCGTTTCGATTTCAGTCGCAGTTCGGGACATGGCTATATAGTATCGGCATCAATACGTGCCAGCAGTATATCCGTAAATCGCAATCGCATGAACGCAAGCTTGCCGCTTACAGCAGAGAAGCGGAAGTGGATGGCACGGTTTCTGAAACGGACTCACCCGAACGGGCGGTGGTGAGTACCGAGCGGAGTGAAATGGTTCAAGGTGCCATCGATCGGTTACCACAGAAGCAACGCGAAGTCGTCACACTATACTATATGCAGCACCTCAAGTACCGGGAGATCGCTGAGATCTTGAAGTGTTCGGAAGGCACCGTGGCTTCACGGTTGAATCAGGCACTGAAAAATCTCAAGCGGAAGCTGAGCAAATATTATCTTTTGGAAGGAGGGTCTTGATGAATTTAAATTGCGAACAGACTCTTAACAATTTGCCACACCTCGTCGTGCAGGGGGATGCACGAACGACTGAACCGATTTCTGAAGGAATTTCGCGACGCACCCTTTTGGAGCATCTGCGGACCTGCCCAGAATGCCAAAGGGAGTACGAAGCATTGTGGCACACCGCAGATGTACTGGAAAATACAGATGCCCCAATTCCACCGCCGGAATTAGTCGGGAACATTCAACTGCGCGTCCGGCAACTCCATCGACAACAGCAGCTCGCATTCTTCGCGAGTCCCTTAGCATGGTGTCTTGACCGATTAAAATTGGATTTCTCTCCGAGGTTAGTCAACGCCATCGTCTTACTCTTCTTCCTTGTCGCTTCCGGTTTTGTCATGAAACTTGCATTCTTTACGAATCCACAGGAACCGGAGTTCGGTTTGACCGCAATGGAGAGGACACGGCTTCGGCACGTCAGGATCTCACCCTCTCCATGGGCAATGGTTAAAGACACTGAAACGAAAGTAGAGAACCCGAGCACACCGCAGCAGGCTGTAATCGCTGTCCAGCATACGCCTGATTACTTCTTCAGTACAACAACGCAGGATTCATCGCAGATGTGGCGCACCGATACGACAGGTGCTGACAAACAGACAGGTGAAGCCAGCGTTGTGAGTTATTCCCAAAACGTTGCGAGTGAGAAGTTGACTGTGTTCTGGAATCACATTAAAACGGAGTTATAGCCTTTGATTGTACTTAAGCGCAATCAAAAATTTCAATTTAACAATTCACCCATATAGTTAAACTTTTGATTGAACTAAAACCCAATGAAAAAATATTCACGAAAAAAGGAGTATATTCTTGAATCGCATTCACACTCTTCTCGCCGCAATTGTTATCACCTTGGTGGTTTTCATTGTTAGCGGTTGTTCAACAACAGACAAACTAATCACTAGCGGCGAAGGCGAAGAATCTAACATTGAGCTCGCACTGAATGAGCAATATGATAAGGTCCGAAGCGGGGCCCGGTTGATTTTAACTTACGACGCGCAAACCAATTCCTTCAAAGGGACAGTGGAAAACACTACAAACGAAACTTTGAAGCAAGTCCGAGTTGAAGTTCATTTATCAAACGGAAACAGAACTCGGACCTACGCCCTCAGGCGACCTCGCCCCCGGTGAAATAAGAGATATTGAACTCGTGGCAACCAGCACAGGCTTTACCGCGTGGACTGCCCATCCTGAAGTGGGTGGAGGTGAAGATAGCGGTGGTGAAAGCAAGGGTGAGCACGACAGCGAGGGTGGTGGCGAACACAACTGATTTTACAAATCTGTTTAACGGCTCATAGTAGTCCAATTCATTGCTCAGCCATTGGAGGCGCGGTTTCTAACCGCGCTCTTCTTTTTTAAACGCTTGACATCGAAAATTTGGAGAAAACAATTGACACACAACAGTTTTTTGTGTATAATAGCCCAAAGTTTGGCATACCCTCTAAGGTAACTCACGAGAATGGCTTCACCAGAAAAAACATCTCACGAAAAACCGCTCCTGGAAATTTCGGGCTTAAAAACAGTCTTTCCAACAGACGATGGTATCGTAAATGCCGTGAACGATGTCAGTTTTAAAATTGGTCGCGGGCAGACCGTCGGTGTTGTCGGCGAAAGTGGCTGTGGGAAAAGCATCACCGGACTCTCGCTGCTTCAACTCGTGCCGTCACCGGGACATATCGAAGCCGGTGAGATCCAATTTTATCGCAACGGTGAAGATGACCCGTTAGACATTGCACAGGTGTCGCCGAAAAGTGAATTGATGCGCCAAATCCGCGGCAACGAAATTGCCATCATCTTCCAGGAACCGATGACCTCCCTCAATCCAGTCTATACTATCGGAAACCAGATTGCTGAAGCGGTTGCCTTACACCAGCAGGTTGATAAAAAGACAGCACGCGAACGCGCAATCGAGATGATTGCGCGCGTCGGCATACCTGCACCTACACAACGCGTTGATGAATACCCGCACCAACTTTCCGGTGGCATGCGTCAACGTGTTATGATTGCGATGGCGCTCTGTTGCTCACCTATGTTGCTCATTGCAGATGAACCCACAACCGCACTCGATGTGACTATCCAAGCGCAGGTCCTCGGTCTCATGCAGGAACTTCAAGCGGAAATGGGGATGGCAATTATGCTCATCACCCACGACCTCGGCGTTATCGCTGATCTCGCTGATGAAGTCGTTGTCATGTACGCAGGGCGCGTCGTCGAAAAAGGCACCGTTGATGACATCTTCTACAACCCTCTGCATCCCTACACGCAAGGATTGCTAAAGTCTATACCTGTCCTCGGAAGAACGCCGCAGAGAACCTTGCCCTCCATACCGGGAACAGTCCCACACCCCTTGACACTGCCGTCGGGGTGCTCGTTTCAACCCCGGTGTTCAGAACGGATGCCAGAATGTGAGCGGATGCCAGAACTCGCAGTCAATCAATGAAAAAACGGAAAACCGTGGACATACTGTCCGATGCTGGCTTCACACAGATTATTAATTTATTCCTCATGACCGCAAGGAAAAATTAAAAACCTGTAACATCGGCGTAGGCGATTCAAGGGGAAGGCACGTTAAACACCGAACCCACTCAATTACTCCGCAAGGAAAAATAGTGATTAGCAGTCAGTAAAGAGGTTTTCGTCTAACACAGTTTACCTCTTAAGATAGCGTCAAAACCCGCAGCTCGTAATGAAATGGAGAGCGGATTTAAGGGACGCATCCTATAGTTCTAACGCTCGTGATTACTCCGCAAGGAAAAATTAAAAAGTGAAATTGCTTGAGGTGAACGATCTCAGAAAGTATTTTCCGATACAGAAAGGCATCTTTCAACGCACTGTCGGTTACGTCAAAGCGGTCGATGGTATCAGCTTTGATGTCCAGCGCGGTGAAACGCTGGGTCTCGTCGGTGAAAGTGGCTGCGGGAAAACCACAGCAGGACGATGCCTACTCCGATTAATTCCACCCACAAGCGGGAGTTTCCTTTTTGGTGAGGAAGAGGTAGATTTAGCGAAATTGAACCATCGAGAGATGCGTCCCTATCGTAGACGTATCCAGATGATCTTCCAAGATCCACACGCATCGCTCAATCCACGAATGACGGTGGGAGACATCGTCGGAGAACCGATGCGCGTCAATCAGACCGCAAAAGGGACAGCACTTCAAGACCGAATTGTTGAACTACTGGAATCTGTGGGCTTGAGATCGCAGGATATGCGCCGATACCCACATGCCTTCAGTGGCGGACAACGTCAACGCATCGGTATTGCGCGGGCGTTAGCACTTCAGCCTGAACTCATCGTCGCAGATGAACCAGTCTCGGCATTGGATGTTTCCGTCCAAGCACAAATTCTCAATCTGCTGGCGGAGCTCCGTGAGAAGTTCCAGCTCTCTTATATCTTTATCGCACACGATCTGAGTGTCGTTGAGCATATCAGCGACCGTGTCGCAGTTATGTATCTCGGCAAAATTGTGGAGATCAGCGATGCTGAAACCCTCTATCAATCGCCGAAGCACCCCTACACCGAAGCGTTGATATCCGCGGTGCCACTTCCAGATCCAAGAGCGCAGCGCAAGCGTGAACATATCCGTCTTGAAGGGGATGTCCCCGACTCATCTCAACCGCCTACTGGATGCTATTTTCATCCCGCGGTGCCGTTACGCAACCGATATATGCAAACAGGAAACCCCTGAACTCCGTCAGGTAGCACCGGGTGTTCAGGTGGCATGTCATCACAGTGATACGTTGGAGTTACAGGGAGTAGAGTGATGTCAAAACAAAAGATGTCTGCAGACCAACTCTCCGCATGCCGAAAGCGACTCGAGCAACTCTGGAAAAGCCGGATAGTGGACGAAGGTTTGCTCCATCGGGCATGGCACACTGTGCATGAGGTGGCTGCACTCCTCTATGAACAGTTCGGCGCAACTCAAGTCGCTGTCTTCGGTTCACTTACAGAGCCGATGTGGTTCACAAGTGGGTCGGATATCGATATCGCTGTGTCGGGGCTTTCGCATGATGCGTACGATAAGGCATACAAAAAAATTATGAACTTTGATTCGGAGTTCAAAATAGACTTTATCAATCTGGATATATCAAAAGGGATTTTCCGGGAGCGGGTAAAACATCAAGCGATTCCTATCGAAAAAAGCATGCGTTCCCCGAATGGTATGACAGATGTGTGGCGGACGCTTTACAAACATCTTCAGCAACAGGTTTTCCCCGCTAACGACGGAGAAATTTACGAAATGAACCGAAAAAGATTGACGCAACGCATCAACGATGAACTCGAAAAAATAAATGAAACGCTTGAAAGAGTCACGAGAGGTTTGGAAAAACTTGAGGTAGTTTCTATTGATGTTAGAGAATTCATCGAAAATACTATCGCTACTGATCTCGCCGATGTCTATCGAGGGATAGAGAACATCTTTTTGAGAATTGCCCGTGAGGTAGATATGCACGTGCCGACTGGAAGTAGATGGCACAAAAATCTACTTGCCCAAATGGTGGAACAGCGACCGGAACGACCCCCCGTGATTTCCGAAAATACCTCTCTCCAATTGGAAAAACTTTTGGAATTTCGTCACAAAGTCACGAATATCTATGGTAGGGAATTGGTTTATGAAAAAACAGTAGAGCACGCCAAGTCAATTGACGAATTGTTTACAACCGTCTCTCAAGAGTTGAATGCCTTCACGGATTCTCTCGCAAAGCGTGAGGAGGATAAGTGAAATGCGAAAGCGAATAAAAATCCCTCAGACTGCGGCTAAAGTACTGATTATCTTGCTGATTTTCGTCGTTGGATGTTCAGAAAACCCATTGGAAGATACCTCCGATTTTCCGCGTGGGCTTGAGGCGAAAGAGGCACCGAAGTGGGCAAAACTTGTCGCCGAAGGCAAACTCCCGTCTCTCGCTGAACGGCTTCCACAAAACCCGCTCGTCGCCAAGACGAATTTTGATGGATATGAACGTCCCGGTACCTATGGTGGCACATGGCACCGGTTTCATACACATCCAGATTTGGGCACCTGGAAGATGACAGGGGGTTATGCCCCACTCATCCGATGGAAATTTGATGCCTCTGGTCTGGAACCCGGTCTCGCTGAATCATGGGAGTTTAATGAAGATGGAAGTATGTTGACGTTACATCTCCGCAAGGGGCGTCAAATGGTCGGACGGGCATCCCTATACCTCTGCCTCGTTCGCTTTCTATTATGAGCTCTGCCTTGATGAACGGTATAAGTACAGCCCACCGGTTTGGTGCCAGGTAAACGGCATACCCATGGAAGTCGAAACACCTGATGATTATACGATTGTAATGAAATTCGCAGGTCCCAATTGGCTCGTGCCGCTCTGGTTAGCGACCGGCTTTTGGTGGTGCAATCAGTATAACATTCCCGAACACTACATGGTGCAGTTCCACCCAGATCACAACGCCAAATATACCGATTTCATTCAATTCGAGAAAGAAGATATCCCGCATCAGAACCCAGGACGTCCAACGTTGTGGCCCTGGCGGGTGACAAAATATGAAAAGGGGGGCTTCCGTGTTGAGCTGGAACGTAATCCGTATTACTATGTCGTTGATGAACTCGGCAGGCAGCTCCCTTACATTGACAGAGTCAAGACAAGTTTGGTACCTGAGCCGCAGGTTCGCGTCCTCAAAATCCTCGCCGGCGAGATCGATTGCCAATATCGTGGGATGGAACTCCGTGATCTCGCACTCTATCTAAAGGGGCAGGAGAAAGGTGGCTATAAAATACGGCGGTGGAAAAGCACGGCTGGCGCACAACCCGCTATCCTGATTAACTGGACCGCACCCGACCCTGTTTTAAGACAACTCATTCGCGACCAGCGATTCCGAAAGGCACTCGCTTACGGTGTCGATCGCGAGAAGTGTAACGAGATCGCATGGCGCGGCTTGTTGGAACCCCAGGCGGCGACCGTCAGCCAAGAGGGATGGCACTTCGCTGATGAGGACGGACAAACCCTCTTTGAAGAATGGAAGCGAGCCGATGCAGACTTTGATATTGCTGCAGGAAACCGCCTCTTAGATGAAATGGGACTTACGGCGCGTAATAGAGATGGTTATCGACTGCGTCCAGATGGCAAACGGATTGAGATGCTTATGGACGTTCCGAGTTCTAATCTCAACAGCCAGGAGAATGACATCGGGCTGATTATTCAAGAGGGATGGGAGCAGCTCGGCTTAAAAACGCTGCTCTATACACCTCCGGGTGCCGAATTAAGTTTGCGTCGCACGCTTGGCAAGTTCACAATCAGTATGCACGGTGAGGCGGAAATGGATCTCTTTACTTATCCTGATTGGGTATTTCCAACACTCGCTAAGTACTGGCACCCCAAGGTAGGAAAATGGTATGAAACGGGCGGTGAAAAGGGCGAACCCCCCACCGGACCGTTAAAGCGGTTGCTTGACTTATACGATGAGATTAAAAAGGAACCCGACGAAAAACAGCGACATCAGTATGTACGGGACGCAGTCAGGATTCACATTGACGAGGGACCGTTTCACCTCGGTTCTGCTGGGCGTTCGCCATCGCTCTTAGTCGTAGGGAACCATTTCCACAACGTTCCAAACGACGGCATTTTGGGTCCATGGGCAATTGTCACGCCTGCAACCAGTTATCCCGAACAGTGCTGGATGTCTAATTTTTAATTATACCTTGCGGAGTAACAACGGACGTTTGGACGTTGACGTGCGTTCCTCAAATCCGCCCTCCATTTCATTACGGGCTACGGGTTTGGGTTTATCCAAGACAGCAGCCTGCAACACCGGCGCAGGCGGATATGGGAGAAAACGGGTAATGAACTAATTGCTCTATTTAACGCTTTGCGAATCATTTAAAAAATAAAAAGGAGATACAGCCATAATTACCTATATCATTCGCCGATGTTTGATCGCAATTCCGACACTCATGGCGATTTCCATTATCTCTTTTATTATCATCCAGCTCCCACAAGGCGATTACCTTGATCGGGAAATTCAGCGCTTAGAGGAGGAGTTCGGCGATAGCAGCTCACTGGCACATGTTGAGGAATTGCGGGCACGCTACGGCTTGAACGAACCGCTGTGGAAACGCTACTTTATCTGGATAAACGGCTTTGTGCGTGGAAACTTCGGCGAGTCGTTTGAGTATAAGCGAGAAGTCCACGAACTGATATGGGATAGAATAGCCTTCACCTTGATTATCTCTATCGGATCGCTCATCTTTACCTATGTTATTGCTATCCCGCTTGGTGTCTATTCCGCAACGCATCAATACCAATGGTCAGATAACTTTCTCACCTTTCTCAGCTTTGTCGGAATGTCAATACCGGCGTTTCTCTTGGCACTGTCGTTAATGGTCTTTGTGTTTGACATCTTTGGTGTTCCCCTGTTCGGGCTATTCTCGGCTTATTATGAAGGCGCACCGTGGACCTGGGGCAAACTGAGCGACCTTTTCAAACACCTCTGGATACCTGTCATTGTCGTCGGGATCAATGGAACCGCGAGTTTGATGCGAATCATGCGCGGCAACTTACTTGATGTTCTCGGACAGCCTTTCGTCCAAACGGCAAGAGCGAAAGGACTTAAAGAAATCGTCGTGGTGAGTAAGCATGCGGTGCGAATTGCGATCAATCCGCTCATCAGTATTTTAGGAATGAGTCTACCCGGTATTCTCTCCGGTTCAGCAATTGTCTCAATTGTCTTGGGATTACCAACAGTCGGACCAATTCTCTTACGGAGTCTGTTGAACGAGGACATCTATCTTGCGGGAACGTTAATTATGATGTTGAGTCTCCTTTTAGTTATCGGTAATTTGGTCGCAGACATAGCCCTCGCTTGGGTAGATCCGAGGATTCGTTATGAATGAGATACAAAGCACTCCCGCGCAGGCAATCGAGGCTGTCCCAAGAAATAGAGACTACAGGCGAAATAGGACAGCTGAGTTATCGCCAACTGATATGGCGACGGTTTCGCAAAAATCGGATGGGTGTTATTGCCGGGGCACTCTTGCTCATCTTCTACATGCTTGCCATCGGTGCAGACTTCTTCGCTCCCTATCACTACAATGAAATCAACATGCGGCTGCGCCACGTACCACCCCAACGTCTCCATTTCTCGGTCCAAGACGGATTCTATGTCCACGGATTAAAATCCGTCCGTAACTCAGACACGCTTGAGTTAGAATTCACCAAAGACTTGGCGCAGCGTCATCCTGTTGATTCTTCTTTAAGGATGCAGCGGGCAGGAGACATTTCTTCAGTTCTGCTGGTCCCTTGTTCCTGTTAGGCACCGATCGGATGGGGCGCGATCTGCTTTCGCGTATCATGTACGGGGCGCGCGTCTCAATGACGCTCGGTTTGGTTGGAGTTTTTTTGAGCATCATTCTCGGTTCTATCCTCGGTACGGTTTCTGGATACTGGGGTGGGTGGGTAGACAATCTGATCCAACGCGTTATTGAAATCCTTTCGGCATTTCCAGACATCCCGCTGTGGATGGCACTCGGTGCCGCACTACCACCGGGTTGGTCGAGCATCCAGATCTACTTCGGCATCACCATTATTTTGTCGATTATACGTTGGGGCGGATTGGCACGGCAAGTGCGCGGAAAGGTCTTGTCATATCGGGATAGCGATTTCGTCATGGCAGCGCGTGTTGCTGGCGCGGGACATTGGCACATCATCACAAGACATTTGCTACCCGGGTGTTATAGCCATATCATCGTTATCGCCACGCTCGCTATTCCCGGCATGATTCTGGGGGAGACCGCGCTCAGTTTTCTTGGTTTGGGCATCCGTCCACCGATGACAAGTTGGGGTGTCCTGCTGGAGGAGGCACAGCGTGTCACCATTCTGCTCGATTACCCGTGGCTCATTTTCCCCGCAGTGCCAGTTCTCGTCGTCGTCATCGCTTTTAACTTCTTAGGAGATGCCCTCCGCGATGCCGCTGACCCATATTCAGATTAAAAGTAAATTGCTCCTGGACTGCTGCGTCGGTTTGCTTCGCATTGTCCCGCAAGCCTCTATAGGAAACCTGCGCAGAATGCAGGTGTTTCCAGATAAGCCTCGACTGGGTTTACCTACTTGGACCCCGTATGAGATCCATCTGTTTAAGATAGCCTCAAAACCCGTAGCCCGTAATGTAATGGAGGGCGGATATACGCAAAGGTACTTCATTTATCCAACTAACCTGGCCGAACCGCAAGGAAAAATTAAAAATGCCAACAGACACGGACCTCGGATTCTTCGCAACAGATGTTTCATTCACCGACAAATCCGCAATCGTAACAGGTTCCAGCCGCGGCATTGGACGCGCAATCGCAATTGAATTGGCACGCCAAGGTGCCGACGTGCTTATCAACTACAACCAAAATCGTGATGCCGCCGAATCTGTACAACAGGAAGTAGAGGCACTCGGCAGAAAAGCGGTTATTATCCAAGCGGACATTAGCGACTTCGACGCACACGAAAAACTCCTTGACACCGCACACGATGCCTTCGGGAAGGTTGACATCCTCATCAACAACGCCGGCATCACCCGTATCGCTGACATTCTTGAAGAGACACCAGAACAGTTCGACCTGATTGTCAACACCAACCTCAAAGCAACCCACTTTCTCACGCAACGCGTCGCGAACTACATGGTGGCAAACGAGATTCGCGGCTGTATTATCTACACACTCTCAATTTCCGATATAATGGCATCCGACAACCGAACCGCCTACTGTATCTCAAAAGCGGGATTGGAGATGAGCATGCGCGCCTTTGCTGGACGATTGGCGGGACACGGCATTAAAGTGAACGGCATCGCTGCGGGCGTGATTGATACAGACCTGTCGCGCGTCCGTATTCCCGATTATGAGGAAGCGGCGGAGAAAGGCTATATCTTCATGGTCCGCGCTGGCGCGCCTGAAGATGTCGCACATGCCACTATTTCTGCGATGAAACTTTACGATACCGGAGTTGTCCTCCCCGCCGCCGGTGGCGTGATGACACCCCTGTTGAATCTCAGATCCATGACTGGATTAAATATGAACAAAAAGATCTAATCATGGCTTTACACCCCGACTTTCCCGAATCTCCACACGAAATCATTGACCCTTCAGTGCGTTGGCTCCCAGATCAAACACTACTGTTGGGTATGGAATACGGAATGCTACTCCCGCCCACTTGTGCAAAAGATCCGGGAGCAAGTCAGAACGTGGCGTGACAGCAACTACAGCGATGCCTCCGAAACAAGCAAAGCACTACTCAATTGGTGGTTCAAGACACCGCATCTGCGAGAACAAACTGACGGAACAATGGGTGAGTTTCAGTATTACTTCGCCCAACGCGAGGCACTCGAAACCATCATCTACCTATACGATGTCGTTAAGGTGAAAGGCCAGGTTGATATGATACGCTTTGACAGTTCTCGTGCAGTTTCGACTGGATTGTTTGATGAAAACTGGCGACGATTTGTGATAAAGATGGCAACGGGTACAGGCAAAACAAAGGTAATGAGCCTCGCAATCGCGTGGAGTTTCTTTCACAAACTATATGAGCAGGATTCCGAACTCTCGCGCAACTTCCTCGTTATTGCCCCCAATATCATTGTGCTTGATCGGCTCTATCACGATTTTCAAGGACTCCGTATTTTCTTTGAAGATCCGGTGCTGCCCGATAACGGCTTTGAGGGGCACAATTGGCGAAACGATTTTCAACTCACCCTACATGTCCAAGACGAGGTGCGTACCACCCGTGCCACCGGCAATATCTTTCTCACCAATATCCACCGCGTCTATTCCAGCGATTGATCCCCACCTTCACCCGATGATGAAAACAGTATGGACTACTTCTTAGGGAACAAACCGACAGGGGCAACAACAGACTCAAAGGTGGATCTCGGGGACATCGTCCGCGACATTGACGAATTGATGGTCCTTAACGATGAAGCGCACCACGTCCACGATCCGAAGTTAGCATGGTTCAAGTCCATTGAGGATATTCACAATCGCTTGTTGCAAAAAGACGGCGAATTGGCGTTGCAAGTAGACGTAACCGCCACGCCTAAGCACAGTAACGGTGCAATTTTTGTGCAGACGGTCGCAGATTATCCCCTCGTAGAGGCGATTTCGCAAAACATCGTCAAACACCCCGTCCTTCCTGATGCTGAGAGCCGGGCAAAACTTGATGAACGCCAAAGTGTGAAGTACACAGAGAAATATGCGGACTACCTTGACCTCGGTGTTATCGAGTGGCGTAAGGCTTATGCAGAACACGAAAAATTGGGTAAGAAAGCCATTCTGTTTGTAATGACCGATAATACCCGGAACTGTGATGATGTAGCAACTTACCTCGAAAACCGCTACCTGGACCTCAAAGATGCCGTTCTCGTCATTCACACCAAACAAAACGGCGAAATCTCCGAGGCGACATCTGGGCGAAACAGAGAGGAACTTGAGAAACTCCGTAAGCAGGCGAATGCGATCGATTCATCGGATAGCCCATACAAGGCAATTGTCTCGGTGTTGATGCTCAAGGAGGGATGGGATGTCAAAAACGTTACCACCATTGTCGGACTCCGTGCTTATTCCGCCAAACCCAACATTTTGCCAGAACAGACTTTGGGGCGCGGACTGCGTCTGATGTATGCCGGGACCGAGAAGGAATCTGTGAGTGTCATTGGCACCGATGCCTTCATGGAATTTGTTGAGTCGATTAAATCGGAAGGGGTTGAATTGGAACGCCAAGCCATGGGTGAAGGAACAAAACCGAAAGCCCCTCTCGTGGTTGAGGTAGACAAAGCAAATGTCAACAAGATGTTGACGCACTTGATATTGAAATTCCGATACTCACGCGCCGCCTCTATCGGGAATACAAGAGCCTCGCGGATTTGGATGTCACACAGTTCAATTTTACGCCTGTGACCTACCAAGAGTTGGACGAAACATCGGAACGCGAAATCGTTTTCAAGGACATGACAACGGGCGAGGTCACACATACCACAGTGTTAGATGGTAGTGGAGCCGCAGATTATCGTAGCACACTCGGCTATTTTGCAGAGACTCTCCGCAAAGACCTCCGACTCGTCAGCGGTTACAATGTGCTATATGGAAAGGTTAAAGACTTTGTGCAGGACCGACTTTTCGGCGAAACTGTGCTGCTGGAGGCCCCCAATACCTTATACAGCCTGTCAGAACTGCCTGCCACAAAAACCGTCATCGAAACCTTCAAACGCGCTATCAACGACCTCACGGTCCAGGATAGAGGCGATGCCGAGCTGAGCGAGACTATCAGAGTCCAGGACACACGACCTTTTATGGTCAAAGAACAAGAATCCCTGATACCCCAAAAATCTGTGTTCAATAGAATCACCGGGGACAGTCATTTTGAATTGGATTTGCCGCATTTCTCGAAAACTGCCCCGATGTCTCTCTTACGCCAAAAACTACCCTGGGATGCCCTTCAAACTCGATTATATCAACGCCGATGGCGACATCAGCAACTACTACCCAGATTTCCTTGTTAAGTTGACAGATGGACGTATGATTGTTGCCGAGACGAAAGGGAGAGAGGATCTGGATGTGCCGCTCAAGATGCAACGCTTATCGCAATGGTGTGAGGATGTCAACAGAGCCTCAACAAATGTCGTATTACTATGACTTTGTCTATGTCGATCAAGAGAGTTTTGACGTATACAGACCTGAAACATTCCAGCAACTCCTTGACGGCTTCAGCGAATCATGACCGAAAGTGCATTTCTGTAGCACGATTTCCCTTCGCGACGCATACTTTTCATCCAGGACGTAGGCAGTTTCACCTCGCGAGTCAAAAACGCCAGAAATTCGATTTCTTACAAATAGCCCCGCAAGCTTGACATACCATACCAATTTGTGCTAAACTTTAAAGAAGTTTTTCACAAGTTTTCTCATTTTGGGAGGGGGTGGCATTATGACAGCTTACGCATTCTGGAACAATAAAGGCGGTGTTGGCAAGAGTTTCTTAAGCTTTGTTGCGGCAACAGAGTATGCCCGTACTTACCCGGGAACCGATGTCTATGTTATAGATATGTGTCCACAAGCGAGCATCTCTGAAACTTTGCTTGTTAATCCCGATGTAATCCATAAATTAATGGGACAGACACCCCGTGCTACAGTTGCAGGCTACCTGGAAGCACGCCTAAATTCACCTTTTCGACACCTCAAGGACGTGTCCCCGTATGTGTGTCGGCCTCGGGACTTTAATGCAAAACTTCCGGTCAATTTGCTTTTGGTGTGTGGCGATAATCTGCTGGAAATTCTCTCAGGAGCAATTCGCCAGATATCCGAGTTCACTCTGCCAGAAGACGCGTGGAAACAGACACTCAGTTGGATTAAGGATCTAATGTTTACGTTACGTAAGAAAAGTAATAACAGAGACACGCTTTTTATCTTCGACTGTAATCCGAGCTTCGCTATCTATACCCAATTAGCACTCGCCTCCGCAGAGAACGTTGTCGTGCCTTTTACCCCAGATGATAGTTCACGTCGGGCTGTGGAGAACGTTGTCGCACTGCTCTATGGCAACGGTATGGGTAACTCAAGAATAGAAACTTACGCCCAACTCAATTTTGCCAAAAGCGCGAAAGAAGAGGGGCTCGCAATTCCGAAACTTCACACTTTCGTCAGTAACCGTATCATGCTCCATGAAGACAAAGCAAGCAAGACTTTCGAGGGTGTGAGTGCGTCTATCAAGAAAACGTTGGACGTTCTTCACAAAAAACATCGCCAAATCTACGCGACCCCAAGAGCGTTGCCGAGCGAAAGATTCATAGAAATACCTGATTATCACAGTGCATGTACGATGATGACAATAGGAATCCCCTCATATCACCTTCAACCCGGACTGAATAAG
Source organism: Geodia barretti (assembly GCA_030341885.1). NCBI lineage: Eukaryota > Metazoa > Porifera > Demospongiae > Tetractinellida > Geodiidae > Geodia > Geodia barretti. Next base: position 84,483 of record CASHTH010001921.1, read on the forward strand.
TTTCGAGGTAAGCAAGTCCAACTTGAGCGCGAGGCATTGAAGCTGTTTCAGGATGCACTTGCCAATTTTGTGGCGTATCTTTAGAGGTTTCTTGTGTCATCACCCGCAGCATCAAAGTACCTGATCGCGGCAAGTCACATACAGACGCTACGCAGAACAGCAACGGATAGGCGTTTGCGCCCCATGTTGCATGGTGAAATACAAGTTTACTATCACGCAGCACTTGCAGCTTACGTCGCAACGTGGAACGCTTACATAAGCAACTTGGTTCGAGACTTTTATGATGTGATAGCGGATCCGCTGAACCCAAAATTTGATGCTATACAGACACTCGCTAAACGCGCAGCAGAAAACGCCTTGGCGAGATTTAATACACCGAACTCGGAAAATACACGGAATTTGCTTGTCCAATACACAGGATACGACCCAATTGACGACTGGATCTGGCCTCACCATGGAATGACCGGCTTGCAATTTCGGGTGAGATTGAATGAAATTTTACGCGTCCGCCATAGTTTCGCACACGGTTTTGAGATGCCCGATTACGATTGGACACAATCGCCGAGTGGCAGAGTCCGTCTAACCAGTAAAGCCATTCAAGAGATTGAGGCTTTCTTCAAAAACCTTGTCAATGTTACAGACAACGGCATGAAAGCACATATTGAGTCAACTTACGGGCTTGCCAACATTTGGTGACAGGGCTATTCAGTTTTCGGTTCCGATCTTGGTTTCGTTCACAGATGTTTAGGGTTTCGCGCAATATCGCGAGCACAGTCGCTCCTACAGCAGGAAAAACATTCACATATATAAAGGAAATATGTAAAACTAAATGGCTCTGCATCTGGTGATTAATGCCAGATTAGCACGATTCACACTGTTTTTCTGAAGGAACGCTATAGCAAGAATCACACTTATTTCCGTTTTCGCTCCAGCGGAGCAGTATGTCTATAGCACGTGTAGGGTTTAGGTTTTCCGCTCCAGCGGAGCGGTATGTGACTCTGAGACTGATAAAATAATATAATAGATAATTCATTATGGTAAACACTACGAATAAACTGAAACAAATGACTGCATACGATACGTTTGATATTGATGGTTGGAATGGCGAGCTCTTTGATGAAGATTATTGTTCTGACAAAACTATTGATGAGATTATTGATAATGCTCTTAAAGACCCCTGGTATTGTGATTATTGCTTAACTAAATTACTAAAAGTTGAGGATCAGGTTCATGAAGAAGGTAATTATCGTGACTATTGCCTTTGGTATTGTCGCAAGTGCCGTTTCTGGCAGGCATGCTTTCGTCCGGATCCATCCCGTTATGACATACCACCACCAGATTTTCATGCGTATATCTCAAAGTTGCGAGAGTTTGATACAAACTTACCTGAAGGCTGTAGTGAGGAGTTGGCTTTGTACATAAGGAGACACCCAAATTTCCTACATTCCTGCGACCCTAAAGGTTTTGAGAAATTCGTTGCGGATGTTTTCCGAGCCAATTACACGAATGCCGAAGTATTACACGTTGGAAAACCCAGTGATGGTGGGATTGATGTTCTGCTAATAGATGCAGAGAAGGGAAAGTGGCTCATACAGGTCAAACGCCGTGGGTTTCAAAAACCTTCTGAAGAAGTCAAGACAATTCGGGATATACTTGGAGCAATGCACCTAGCTGAGGCACGCGTGGGTATCGTTGTTTCAACGGCTGGAAGATTTTCACGACCTGCACAAGATGCTGCGGTTAAGGCTGGAGAAGTGCGAAATCCTATGACTGTTCACCTTGTTGACAAAGGCATTTTTTTAACAAAATGTTGGACCCTATTTTACCAGATCGTCCATGGTTACATCCAATCAGTGAGGTTGACGAAGAAATAGCGAAATATCTTGCAGATCAGATTCCGAGCGACAATCAACTTTATCTATGGCAGACATCTAACTTTCTCGCCTGAAAGACAAAACCTATGCCACGACTCACCGAACAGGAACAACAAGAAATCATCCGCTTTATTGAGGCAGACAAACCGCTGCCAGAAAAATACCGTTTCCTGCTGTTTGAAGACAAACGCGAGGTCGAACTCGTCTGGAACGGAAAAACCAACGAGATCTGCAACATCGTTCTCCCCTTTCAGACAATCGAACAGGTGGATGAACCCCGCGCCGAAAAACCCTCCGAAGCCGACATGCAACTCGCGCTTTTCGACGAACGCGGTCGCCAGCTTAAGGGCTGGACGAACAAACTCATCTGGGGCGACAACAAACTGGTTTTATCATCTCTCAAGAACGGACCACTGCGCGAGGAGATTGAGAAGCAGGGCGGACTTAAACTCATCTATATTGATCCGCCTTTTGACGTGGGGGCGGATTTTTCAATGGATATTGAAATCGGCGGCGAGACGCTCACCAAGGATCCTAACATTCTCGAAGAGATCGCCTACCGCGATACTTGGGGGCAAGGATCGGATTCTTTCCTTGCGATGATCTATGAGAGGTTGTTACTGATGCGAGATTTACTTGCCGAGGATGGTAGTATCTACGTGCATTGTGACTGGCGGGTGAATTCATTACTTCGGTTTGTACTGGATGAGGTGTTCAGTGCTTTTAACTTTGTGAATGAAATTATTTGGAGGCGTAAGCAAGCACAAGCCTGGTCTTCTGAGCAGTTTGGTATAAACGAATGATACTCTACTATTTTATGGAAAATCAGTAGACCGTATTTCAACCCAACTTATTCAAAAGATGACGACAATACGAAAAAATATATCAGAGAGCGATTCAAATTTGATGATGGTGACGGTCGAAAATATATGAAGTCTCCTTTAGTAAACCCTTTGGTACGTCCTAATCTTCAATACGAGTTCGTGGCGTAAAAACCACCAAGGACCGGTTGGTTATATAAAAAAGAGCGTATGGAGGAAATGTATCAGAACAACGAGTTAGTAATGCCAGATGAGCCAACCGCTCGAATATACCGAAAGATATATCTTGATACCTATCAAGGACAAATGGTTCAGAACGTGTGGGTTGATATTCCTATAGTTAACCCAATGGCTGATGAACGAGTGGATTACCCCACCCAAAAACCAGAAGCCCTGCTTGAACGTATCATCAAAACATCCTCCAACGAAGGGGATTTGGTCGCCGATTTCTTCTGTGGTTCTGGTACGACTGGCGCTGTTGCGGAGAAACTTGGACGTAGGTGGATCGCCGCAGACCTCGGTAAATTCGCTATCCACACGACCCGCAAACGGATGATTGGGGTTCAGCGTCAACTTAAAGCAGATGGCAAAGACTACCGCGCCTTTGAAATTCTCAACCTCGGCAAGTATGAACGTCAACACTACATCGGGTGTCAATCCAAACCTCCGCGAGGAAGAACAACAGAAGCAATCGGTAGAGAGAGAAAAGGCGTTCATCGACCTTATCCTGCGTGCTTACGCTGCCGAAAAGACCGACGGTTTCACCAGTTTCAGGGCAAGAAAGCAGGGAGGCTCGTCGCAATCGGTCCCATCAATCTGCCCGTGACGCGTCTGTTCGTGGAAGAAATTATTCTCGAGTGCCGCAGGCACCAAATTACGCGTGTGGATGTTCTCGGTTTTGAGTTTGAGATGGGATTATTTCCCAATGTGCTGGATGAAGCGAAAAGTAGGGGCATTGACATTGCACCGAAATTTATCCCTGCCGAAGTGTTCGACAAACGAGCAGTGGATCAAGGTCAGGTTGTGTTCCATGACGTAGCGTTCATTGAGGTCAAACCCCATATCACTGCAGAAAGGAAAAGACAAACTGCGACAGTGGCGGTAGAATTGACCGATTTTTCTGTCTTTTACTCACAGATTCTGTTTCCCACGCTGAGCAGACGCTAAAAACAAGAGCAGTCGCATCGTGGTGGAAAAAGGACAGGTCGTAAAAGTGAGCAAAGATGCAGATGGAATTGTCAGTCGAGAAGTGTAACCAACACTGGACAGACTGGATCGATACTGGTCCGTCGATTTTGATTTGAGAGCAAACACGAGATTATCCGATGCAAGACTCAAAAACGGGCGCGAGTGGGAAGAACAGTGGACAGGCGACTACGTCTTTGAAAATGAGTGGCAAAGTTTCGCACCAAAAAGACCGCTCGTTAGAGATTGACCAGCGGCTGCCCACGAATGTTCGCCGCCGGTCGTTCAGTCCGCCGCAAAACCGCGTCAAGGTCGTGACATCTCGGCAATGATATCGGATGCCGAGTGTGGAGGTTTCGTGTGAAAATGCCCTAACCATAGAAATATTTTAAGAGAATACTCCCGCTGTCGGAAGATATTAGGATTTCCATGTTGCACGTTGTGGGTGGTCCACCCTTTTGCGTCGCCTCTGACGATGGGCAGAGGGGTCTGTCCCCATACATACCCTTGTGCATCGCGGCCCTGTGAGCGATCGAGTTGTCGAAATCTCTCATTTCACTAATTTTCTTTGTCCATCAGCACTGACAGCAGTCCCCAGCTTTCTTGACACGACTGACCGATTGGTCAGCTTTTATATGGTAACCCTCAGCGCGAAGCAGAAAGATATAATCCGTCTCTGTGTGACGAATGGGTCTAGAGATGGCGAGGAGCCAAGAGATGATCTTAGGTGTGAACGAGGCAGTGCGTTAATCAGACTGCCAAGTTAGTGCATACTTACACAGACCCGGAGCGATTTTGCAACAAGCGTTCGAGAGGTAAGAGGTAATGGGCGCTTGAGGATGATGAGTGATAAAGCAGTGGAGGTGCGTGCTGCCATCACAACTTCACCTCTATAGACAATTTGATTGTTCAGCGCATTACCGAAAACGAAGGACGACTACGGTTCCTTAACTTTAAAGGCTTGTTCTATTTTACGTAAAAAAGTAGGAATGGGAATTCGAGTTGTGGATGCTTTTATCCTGTTATTGGATTTCTGGATGTCGTACCTGTTCGTTTCAGTTTTAGGTGCGGATGTGTTTCCGGGTTTTGCCATCGGTGTAGGAGAGGAGCCTGTATCCTTTCTATATCCATAACCATATCCATCGCGATTGTCTGTGAAGCGTCTTATTATCGCTGAGGTTACCTTGATTCCGCGTTGTCTTTTGAATCCTTATTTTATAAAAAATTATTTACACGGATTTTTGCGGTTTCCCTGGAGGGGTCTTCTCAAAGCAGCTTAATTACACCTTCTACGCGCCCAGTCTCCGTTGTTCGATAGGACATGGTCGCCTCTGTTTGAAACCGTAATGTGAGATGCTTTGAAAATATTTCTGACGGACCTCATGGAAAACCTAAATCTTGTCCGCCTTTGGTACACCCAAAGCGTATTTGAGTGATTCCGGCTCCGTAGCCAAGGGACGTATCACAAGTACAGGGGCTTCGCACCGGCTTCTTTGTGGTGTCCATTTTGTGGATGCATCATAATAATGGTCTTCGGCAGCCAGCACGGTTACGATTGTAGGCTGTCCGTCCTCCAGAACACAAAATAAAGGAAGTGTGTCGTTTGTAGAGTTCTACGAGTTTCCACCGAATCGTTTCCACTGCAGCCGCGTCTTGATAGCGAGAATCCGCGCTTTGATTTTGATAATCCAGTCTTTATTTTTTTTGAAATCTCTGGATTGCCGGCTTTCTAATTCTTACCCAAAGTCTACCCTTTTTTCTGGTTCAAGCATGACATGCCATCGTGATGTTGTCGAGCCTGTCACGGAAGACGCCGCAAGGGTTGTGGGATACATGGTTTCTCTCTACGAAACTGCCAACCTTTTGCAACATAATAAGACTTTTCGCTTCGTTTAATCCAATAAAATACTATCTTCTTGTCACCGTCGGATAAGGGACCCCCCATGATATTCAATACCGTGAATATCAGGGTTCTCTAAGAGTGGAACATATCAAACTTGACCCTCCTCAAAGCTAGACGTTTATCGGATAAAGAGTCATAACGGCGTGTT